>OZ007516.1:976211-1147728 GCA_963931865.1 Axinella damicornis | reverse complement strand
ACTCATGTCGTGTTTGACAAGAAGTGAGTGCAGTGGGCATGGGGTCACCTCCAGTCTGCAATGTGTGCATGTATACTGAGGAAACTGGGAATGGGAGCCTGGGAATGGGAGCCTGGGAATGGGAGCCTGGGAATGGGAGCCTGGGAATGAGGCTAGGTTCGCCTCTCCACATGCACAGTACTGTACAAGATATCACATCATCCAATCTGTAGTAGCCTGGAGTCAAGCCTTAAAATCCCTCCATGCTGTTCCTCTCCCCCCTCCCCCAACAACAGGGACCTATCAAGGGTTTCTGAACTCAGGAGGCTGGAAAGGGATCATGGTCTCAAGCACCACTTTGTCACTGCTGACTGGGTAACGGACTCCATCGAGTGCGAGTACACAAAGAACGAGCGCTTCTACGAACCAAGAACTTGAGTACAGACGAACCACCACCGATATTTTGTTTATAGCTCTTTCTATGTTCATTGTAAACATTGTACAGTTGTGTTGTAGTACTAAGAGAAGGTATTAGTGACAGTCAAGAGTATAGAAATCAGGCCTTGTTTGTCAGCTGTAGTCGATATATGTCTAAGATTTCAGGCAGAGGAGGTTGGACACATTTTCTGTACATGGGACTGTGCACTGCGCTCAAGCAGAAATAATTGTGCGTTTTATATTCCTAACCTCAACAAGAAGTGAAGCTACAGTTGGGGAGGTATATACATGTATAGGAGTGCCTTGAAGACACTTCACATTAATTTGCATGGGAATTTTGGGAGTACCAGGAGTGCCTTGATATTATAGCACTGCATGCCGATCCTTCAAGAGGCCTACAGTTATAAGTGACCCAGGGGTTGAACTAGCCTCGTTCCCAGGCCTCCGCCCAGACTTTATCTCGCAGCCGTGGAGTTTCTCCACGGCTGCGAGATAAAGTCTGGGAACAAGGCTACGCTTAATCTACTCCACTAGAGCTTTCGAATGATGTCAGTTTCATTGAGACACTTGCATGCAAATACTATTCCGAGAATGTACTTCAGTACAGAAACCTCCATAAATAATATTAACCTATGGGCATGTGTCTCACATGTCATGTGACCTATAGGCATGTGTCTCACATGTCATGTGACACGTGTGTAGGTGAATTTATTGCTCAAACTGAGGGTTCGAGGCTATCATTGACCATGCATGTCCAACCTCCTCTGGGATGGGTTTCAACACTAATTATACAAGGACTGCAGATTTATTTATACTGCAAACTAACTATACAGCAAGGCCTGACAGAAGCATCCTATACAATCACCAGCCCAGCTCACCAGACAGTGATGCTCATGACTACAGTCATTTTATTACAATACTTCCCAAAGTATGAGCTAGTACAGTATGTCTATCTCATATAGAAACCATGTTATTTCCTCATGTAGCTATCTTCCAATATTGCCCTTGCCTCTACACTGAGCAAACTGTCTACGAACTCTGCATATACTGATGTCCCATCCAGAAGCTCTTTTTCCCCCCACATCTGAACCCCAGTTTAGGTTCATTTCGGCACTGGTCTGCCAGGAGAGCTTTATAAATGTAGCTATAATACGGCCCGTATGTTTTCAGCCGACTATAGAATTTGAATGAAGTTTTTTGGTGGAAGTCAAGGTCCGTGCTGGCGCATGCGCAACAGGCCACATCCGGTTTGGGGTTTAAATACTGAATTTGTATCAAGTTTTGGCGGGAAGTCGGGATGGCACACTCGCTAAGCACTTGCTTTGCAGCCTGGGGGTTGAGTGTTCGCCTCCCCAATAACCGAGTACGAGTCTGGACCACTCCGTACACACCAGTTCTTGACTCCCCGGCCTAGCAGCCTGAGTACGCCGGTTCCCATCTGACCACCGAAGCTTAAGTTGTTCTGGTTGAAAGCAGGTTAGCCTCCTGTGATTCCAGTCATGCCTATCCAGCGCTCCTGAGGCTGCCACTTCGGTGTCTGACCTGTCACGGAGGGATGGGTGTGTTGCTAGGCATTATCTTTTTCCTTTCTTTTTCTCTTTATCTTTTTTTTCCATCTTGTTAGGAAGGCTGCTAGGTTATTTTTATGTCCCCCTTATCTTCTCTCTTTTGTTCACCTCCACTCTACTATTCAGTTTCTAGTTCTGTACATTGACTATACATGGAGAAATAGCATACAAGTCATGCTACATGCATACATGCTATTTCTCCATGTATAGTCAATATACAGAACTAGAAACTGAATAGTAGAGTGGAGGTAGCTAGCTACATGACTAGGTCCTTTGATGTTGAGTGTTTTTTACTGAGGTCCTCTAGGTTAACATCAATTAAGAGCGCATGATGACATCATCATCACTGCAATGACAATGATGTCATCATGCGCTCTAGTTATGAATCACTATGAGTCACCCCAAGGGAGCACATTTCTGCAACTTCTGATAGTGACACAACAGTCAAGCGATTCAGTTTCGTACAATCATATTGTCAGTCAGTGAATTTGAGTCATGAAATTTAGAGATGCTGCTGGAAGTGTTTCACTACAGAGGAGTGTGTGGTATGCATAGGAGAGGATGTACTCAGACTTCCGGGCCCCTGGAACCAAGTCAAGGAAGTACACAAGCTGGCCTGGTAACATTAGGGGGGTTAAACCATGGACTTTCGCCGCCAAGATTCTCGCGGAACCAATCAGATTGCAGAACGAAAACACGTGAACATGTGACTATTTTGTAGGCATGTTTACATTCACTGCCGTGCTAACGCACGAATTAGTCGACTCAGAAATGAGCGTCAAGGATAAAGTACCCCCAGTAAAAACAAGCATTTTGACCATATCCCCCCCCCCCCCCCCCCCCCCCCCCCCCCCAACTCAAAAAGAACTAGCTAGCAGCTAGTAGTAACCCTCTTCGGTTGCCAGCATTGAACATAATACACAGGAATGGAAGAGAAGATCAACTTGGCTGAGTTATACTTCTATGGAAGCATATATGGTTCCACTCTAAAAATAGCCATCACCTGGTTTCAAACTTTCAATTTCCCCATTCTTTGAGCTGCACAATGTAAACAGCATAACCGCAAAAGTGCACTTGCAGCAGTTTTGCTACAGCAGCTAGCTAGCATCGTTAATTGAATATTAGCAACCACAGAGCAGTGGTTGGATACACCTTCTCGAAACTAAATGGCCTAGCCTCATTCCAACATCCAGTGTTTGATAAGCCTCATTCCCAGGCCTGCTCACCCCAGCGTTTGTCGCTTGCAGTACTAAGTGACAAACGCTGGGGTGAGACGGCCTGGGAATCAGGCTAGTGTTTGATCACTTGCAGTGTTCATAAATAGAGAGGTACACAGAGTGGGGGGGGGGGGGGGGGGGGGGGGGGGGGGGGGGGGGGGGGGGGGGGGGGGGACACACACACACACACATCCCTTGTCCTGATCAACACACAGTATTGCACATTCAAATGGCAACTATGTACAAGAAAAGGCCCCCTCCCTCACGAACCTAGTGACATCACTCACATGACAAGGTCTCTGCAAAAAAACACTGGATGGTTGGAAGGCCTGGGAATGACTAATGGCTATACAGTGTAATGAAGAGCTTCTGTAATCCAGTAGAGTGCTATAGGGCACTAGATTAGTAACTGATTGCAGGATACTCCCCTCCAGGAACCAGCATTGTGATGTTGTTCCCATTCAACAGGATTTGGTCGAGTTTTGTTATCTTCCTCCCCTCAGGAGTGGTCTCGCTGCAATATGAAACCAAAATCAGACAGCTGCTTAGTGTTGCCATAGTACGTATCATACTCCATCAGTGTCATTGCGGCGGAGGAGGACAATAACATCATCGTGCGCTCTTAACTACGGACAATAATTATTCTCAATCATCAACTGATTGACAAGGCTAGGGTGGAGGCCAGGGAATGAGGCTAGCAATGTCCTCTGTCTGGCCTTGCATCCAACTAATTTCTTACACAAAATCACAGTACAAATAAAACTCACAATTCTGTAACATCTTCTAACACCATATCTAAGATTGTGTCAAGGAAGTTGATGAGATCTTGGTACGGACTGCTACCCACATGCACCAACCACCACACATGATATCATGAATCATGTGGCAGTGTACTCCTTATAAGGAAATTGGTAGGCAAGGCACAGGCCTAGTAAAGCAGTCACTACTTTGCGACCCTCTAGTTGGGATCATGATGGTCTCTGCATCGATGATCAGCTACTCCAGTCTCTGTGGGGTCAACTTCACTGTAACAGTTGGATGTGCTTGACACCAGCTGAGCACCAACTGGCCACACATACAGTGACTAGGCCTGTAATACTCTGTGTGATATCACAAGGCACAATCTGTCAATAGACCCATTGCATTTACATAATTTTTTCTGTGGCATTTCCGTATATTATACTTGTGCCGCCAACTTGGTGTACCATAGTACATTGGCCTTGTATGCAGTATCGATCAAAACGTGCCCTGCATCACTGGTAAGTGTTTAATAGCCAATCACATTTGGTACGTTTGATCAACACATACTAGAAACATTGTTGGCGAATGATTGCGTTTGCCGAGATTGCCATAGAAGCTGCTAGCCCAATAATGCAAACAGTAACCATGTTGGTGTACGCGTCCGTATTCACAAACTGATGACGTCAGCTGCAATGCCTCTATACTCCAGCCACATAGCTGCTACTGCTGATATGCGACTACTCCACTGATATGCGCACACACACACTGTGATTACCAAGTCTGTACATTCCACTGGTAACACTCCCACCTCAGCGTATTACTCAGATACTTCTTTAGTACCATGTGCCTACATTCAAGTTGTCCTGATGGAATGCAATTATGAATGGGTAATTAGTGATCGACGGCGATACCTCATGTACAACTACAATCGACCTGCTCGTTGCTCCCGTCAAACAGTCGCTGTATCCAGCCGCTGGTGACGTCCCCCGACATCGCTTGCAATCAACGCTTCTCATTCATCAGGTCAACATTCTGTCCTGGGGACAACTGGAATGTAAGCACATGCCCAAAACCCTTCCTCCTCCCAGTGCAAGGGGTAGAGGTTAATCTAGCCTCATTCCCAGTCCTCTCTGTCTCAGGCCTGGGAACGAGGCTAAGGTTAATCTATAAGATACTGAAAGGATATTCACAAAGTCGTCAAACCCGAGTAGAGTCCCCACAACCTCCTTATCCGACTTCATGATAATGTGTATGCGAGATCCAATGCATTTGTCAACCAGTTCTGTGCAGAAACACAAACATTTCCTTTTAAAGCGCACCTCCAAATAAAGAGCTGCACATACACAGTACATAATATCAGCATCCCAAGGACCAAGACATTCCATGGTGCAGTTCATGATACACAGCTAAACACGCCTAACTCACCCAGAGGAAGAAGGGTGGATTGGTTTGGGAAGCTCATTGCAAAGTTCTGTGACCTGCTAGCCTAACCTCATTCCCAGGGTCTCGAGTCCGGGAACGAGGTTAGTTAATTGTAAGGTGATCATCGCATGATCGTACTGAGTCTGAAAGGAAAAGCTTTCACTAGGCGCCAAGGCAGAGGAGCTAGTGCAAAGGAATAGATTGTCACTGCTTGCAAACGTTTTGTTACAACAGCGCTAGTATGGGTCGCTACCCGAAAACAGACAGCTCGTCGGCCGTGTCCACAGAACCGAACTCCCCGACAAGCCCTACTGCATCGACCAGTCCAGGTGATTGTTCTCCCCTTTTTGATATAGATCTATGCGACATGCATACCATACATGTGATTGTAGTTTTTGTTTGTTGTTTTGTAAGCCCCTGAGGTGGTAATCATTAAAGTAGGTGACAAGTGGTCATAACATGGTTAAGTTAACCATATCTCCTCACCTTCACAGCTACTCTGAGTGGGTATTCAGAAAGTGATGATTGGAAGTATTCTGTTCCAGAATCACAACATGATTCGTAAGTTGCTCAACTGAGCTGAAGTCGTGATATGTCACATGTACATCCTTCAAGCTAGCCTCGTTCCCAGGCCTCCATGCCCAGCTTTTGTCGCTTGCAGTACAAAAAGCAGTGGGCTTCTTCAAGCAGCTTGTAGCTGTACACCTGATTACATATTGTGGCACAGGTGATTGTGTCCTAATGAAAGTGTGCCCACTTCCTGTTCAGGTGTCGACATGGTGAGCTGGTGGTTGGAACGGAACCGCTTTGTTCATACACTTGTGTAACTGGTACACACACGAAGGAGATTACGAGACCCATTTCCGAGGACCAGGGATACGGAACACACAAAGTAACGACCGCCATTCAGTCAGGATTATTAGGGAGCTGTGAACCTAACCCAAATCCTGATGAGGAAGAATCAGAAGGTGATGATGACAGATCTAGACCCATCAATATCACAGATGAGCTGCAGAATAAAGACAAGATGGAGACAGGAACAGCTAAGTCCACCCAACAGCCAATGTCATGGCTCAGTGACCCTGCCACATCGCAGTACACAACTGGTGATGAACTGACTCCTCCACCTGACAAACCAGCCCACACACTCTCTACCACAAGCTCAGCAGAGCATCGATTGAAGTTACTTGACACAGGCCAGCCCCCAGGAAGAGATTACATTTCTACGTCAGAAGACGTGTGGTGTTCCAAATGCTCCCCATCAGAGAGCCCTCACCAACCTGACCTGTTCGTAGGTGCACCGATTATCAGTGCGATCATGCCGCCCTGTTACCTCTGGGACAGTGAATCTCCTTTTACATGCATTCAAGAGGACTATTATAAGATTTCGGATGTCAGGCCATTTTATTCAATGGCTGGTCCCGAGGTTGCGGAAGAAATTAAAATCAAGGTTTGCTATCCATGTTGATGAGTTGAGTATTTGACCATAACCACACCCCAATGAAAACCAAAACCTAAAACGCAATTCGAACCTTGAGAATCATGACATTGCCGTGTCCGTTTGTCGATTTGCCATGTGACCTTTAAAGGTGTTGTTTGTTTTTAGCCGTGTGCCAGCTGTGACTGATTATCAACAATGTGTAGACCATGAATGACGTTGATTACATAATGTTTTCACTTGTGTCTTGCACTTTCCATTAATGAATTCACAAGTTTTGTCTTAATATGGTATTGTATGCTTTGAATTGGTGTTTTGTGTAAACTGCACACTGAGAGGAACTGTTTCATCTGAGGTCCAATTAATTGGCAGAGCCAATTCAATGTCTGCATGACCATGGTAGCAAATGCTGTCATTGGTTGCAATTGGTGAAGAGCAGTCTAGCCACTAGCCCCTCTCCGCCAGGCCGGTTACGCGTGCACGCTTGACCGGCCGGGCAGAGAGGGGCTAGCGGCTAGACTGGGTGAAGAGTTAATGCCTTAAGGATTGTGCGGTACTTGACAAACAGCATGAGAGTAATGGGATGGAATGAGGTAGCCTGGTTCGAGGTACTTAGCTCGCAGTTACATCTACGTACTGTACCAGTGAAGTTTGCCCATTTCCCATAGATCACTTTCCCTATGGGAAATTAGCCTCGGTCCCAGGCTCTCTCCTCAAAACAGAGCCTGGGAACGAGGCCAATGGGAAACAGACTGCCTCATACTTATAATTGTGCACTGTACTCAACTTGAGTACAGTACATTCTAGGTGAAAATCAGTAATAAGTACACAGGAAGTGACATCAGAGGAAAATGGTCCACTCTGTTATCAAGCACCGCAACAGACGAACTTCATGGGTTAAGATTTATGCAATTCCAACATTTCCTGAGGTGATACATTACTACCACTGATCGTAACAACCACCCTCTTCCCCTCAACATCACTGATCTTCCCAAATTTCAGAGCTGCGAAAGCAGCAGCTCCTGACGGCTCTACAACAAGTCCATTTTCGTATAAGAGCTTCACTCCTTCCCGGATTTCGTCATCACTCACAAGCACCACACCATCAGCAAGTTTGCTGATGATACTGTAAGTGTTGGTGCCAGCGTAATGGAGGAGCCAGCCCAGCTGCAATACTCTTGACGCCGCCATTACACAACGCTCTACCTTCTTTCAGGCTTCGGTGCATGGTGCATGCTCCCTCGGGCTCAACCCCCACGATACGAGTGTTTTCACCTCTTCCGGATAGTTTGATCGCAGCAGCCACTCCTGAAAGAAGCCCTCCACCACCACAACATACCAGAACAATGTCGATGTCACTAAGCTCTTCTAACATCTCAAGCCCCATACTTGCGTGCCCGGCTATCAGATGCGGGTCGTCGAAAGGATGCAAGAAGACCATCCCTTGCTCGGCAACATATTTATCTACTGTCGGCTGGAGCTCAGATGTAGGAAGCATCTCTACATCGACCCCATAGCTTCTAATCAACTCCGCCCGATTCTTGGGAGCTGTGGACGGCATGAGCACTCGACCTCTCAGTTTGAGTTCACTGCACATGTAAGCAAAGGAGCGACCATAGTTTCCTGCTGACATGGTCATCAAATATTTATCTCCACGCAGAATCTCCCCAGGAGCATTCTCTATCTGATTGGTGATGCCTCTAATCTTGAAAGACCCCGCGTTCTGCATACCTTCCAGTTTCAGGTACACCTCCCCTAAACCGTCAGGCAGTCCAAATCTCTGCGGATCGATCCGTATGAGAGGCGTTCTGGTGACATATTGGCTCCTCTTGATGACTTCGGCAGCCTTCTGAATGCTTTCAAAATTCACTGGAAGCTCCATGTTCGTGGTCTCCTTTTCCGGAAGTAGTCCGAGCCTAGCCTCGTTCCCAGGCCCTGCCCAGTACGGAAAAGCAATTTTGTTCGCGCGTGGGGAGAGCCTGGGAACGAGGCTAGTCCGAGCCCCACCCACGTACTAGTAATCAGCTGTCGCGCGCCCCCGCGCGCCTTGTTCCCAGACCCCCGATCTCCGCATGCGAATTTCGCCCGTACGACATCTATTTTATTCGGGTGAATGGTGCCACAACTTTTAATTATTTGGTCGCTTTCGATGTGATAATTTTTCACAATTTTTTCATGCAGAGACCAATAATATTTGCATGGAAAACAAATTTTCTTCGTGCTATTGACGCGCAGTTCAGTCTCGATCTCATTTGCATCAGGCCATCAGGCTCAGTTGAGGATGGGCGGTTTTCCTATGTCCAAGGAGCACTCTGAAACATCCTCCTCTTCTACAGCTAGTGAGTGCTGTCTAGCTGTAGCACACACACACACACACACACACACACACACACACACACACATACACACACACACACACACACTAGTCTGCATAGCCTAGTTTGGTCAAGTTGAGTTGACAGACCTTAGGGTCTATTAGGCCTGTGCAGACTTCAAGTACGCAAGTTCACTTGGTCCATCAACTGAGGCTAGTCAAAGGCCTGTTCCTTGACCATAGTATTGTCTGGGCCGGCAGAAGCAAATTGGGTTTGGTAGGGCAAAATGGGATACGTCCACTGCCGAAGGCAGTGTGTAGAGGCGCGTAGTGCTGATCTGTATATCGCGCGAAGCGGGGAAATTTTTTTCACGGTCATTTTTCAGTTGCCTGGATGGGGTCTCGTAGCACCTTCGTGCTTTGCACTGCACTGCCACTGCTCTCTGGTTTCCGTGCAATCCGTGACCGTCTCACTCTCGACGTGGAAAGGAAATGTACGCTGCGCTGGTAGCCCACGCCTACTAGCAACGAGTTTTTCTAAATCGCACGTGGTAGTCAGCACATGTACTTGTTCGCAAAGTTCCCATCGTACTCAACAACGCCCGGTATGTGTCCAGACACTCAAGTTTTGCTGCAATGCAACTGGACTCGTAAACTTGGCCCTCGAGCCTGGTCCCCAGTACGTAGCTATGTATCCACGGAGGAGGACGCTCAGTGCCGCCTGATGTTGTATCAAGTATGTCAAAACATTGGTCCGGCAGTTGCCGGGTCTGCCGGACCTGTTCCGCCGCCCCTGATGGTCAAATGAATGTTTCATGCACATTCTCATGCGGTCAGACTTGACATTCCACATTTTTCCCCTCTGCGTGCAAAATCATCTAGGATTGAGACTAGATACTCGGTGTATATGCAGTACAGCACAACTGAATACTACGGTCTCCCACTCCAGGTTCAGTTGCGGTCAGTTCACCCGTGCAGGAGAGCTCGGACTACTGTATGAGCAGGTAGTCATGTTGTGTGTGTGTGTGTGTGTGTGTGCATGTGCATTCGTGCGTGTGTGCATGCATGTGTGTGTGTGTGTGTGTGTGTGTGTGTGTGTGTGTGTGTGTGTGTGTGCGTGTGTGTGTGTGTGTGTGGGTGGGTGGGTGGGTGTGGGTAGGTGGGTGGGTGGGTGTGGGTAGGTGGGTGGGTGGGCAGGTGGGTGTTTGTGTACGTACATGTGCGTGCATGCAAGTGCGTGTAAGAGCTATATGCTGGCTACTGTTGTGTTTAATAGTGTTGTTTGTGTTCTCTCCAGTGTGAGCCAAACAGAGTTCACAGCACCACGAACCTTACCGTTTGCTACTCCTCACGACATCACTCGTGTATACCCCCTCAAAGGACTAACAGACTACAAAGCATTAACAGTTGTTGGCTTGGGAGCTCACAATACCCTTTCTCAGTTTGAACAACTGTGCCTGGGGACATGTAAATGTACTTCTCTGGCTGGCCTTGTCCATGATGAAGTTTCCGAGGAGAATGTCGAGAATGTCGCAGTTGCAAAGGGTGACATTGTACCAACTGATAAGCTTGTCAGTGATAGTGGCTACAGTGCAAAGGGGGGTGATATGGCTGAGGGGGCAGAAGGGTACGAAGAGGCACACGAGTGTACTGAAGATGCTTACGGAAAGATGATTCAGGGTGACATCAAGGACGATAGCATTTTCAAGTTGTGTTCGACTTCTGAAATCGCTGTCAAGTCAACGTCAGGAGCGATTATTTCCACCCTCCAAGTGACTCAAATTGGTGAATCCGAATTCCAACATGCTACTCCAAAACCATCTGCTGTGGATATGGATCACCACATGATCGCTGCTGCAAAACAAGTCTCCAAATCATCAACCATCAACAAAACATCATTTGTCGGTGAGCGGTCTTCTAGCCTTTCCGTTGGGTCGTTGGTTTCCCCTGAATATCTGACCCAGCCAAACAAGAAAGAGGAAGGGAGTCTTCCCAGTCACCCTCCCCATGGAGAGAGGAGCCAAGTCTGCCCCTTGTCTGCAGGTAAACCCCCTCCTCTAGCCTCAAACCCTGGGTCCGAAGCTACCCCTCCCCCTAACGATGATGAGTGGGAGGAACCCATACAAGAAACATCTTGGAGCTACGAATCACAGGGGGTAACAATCCCTGAGGTACCAAAGGAAGAGCTACCTCCGATGATGAAGCCTTTCATAAGCCTCACCGAGCAAGACACGATGAGAAGCGCCAGGAATTACTGCTCTGATGGAAAAGAGTAGGAAGTATCGGCATCACCTTCGCTGCTAAGGTTCTTCACTTCACATCCACAAAGTGAGGGTCGCTCAGATGGTCGCACCTTTGCCTCAGATGGTCGCGAGAGTGTGACAGATTCAGCGTATGGGACAGCTTCTGCTACACCCGACACCTAACTCAGGACTGAGTACATGTAGTATGACCAATACAAATCATGATATATAGTTTCTTTATGGTGTGGTGGAGATCCAATGCAAAGTTTGTGTTTGTAATACCAGGACAGTGTCAGTTTTGTACCCCAATACCTCTCCTTTCTAAAAATTGAATTTTGTGTAACATTTTGTACATGTATGCTTGTGTCGATACCCTTGTTGCGATATGTTTGTACTTACGTACTGAGGGTACATTTTGCAGGACCCGTGATTTATAGGCAGACACTCTTACCACTAGGTGTATTCATTCCTCCACACGGTCTGGGAATGAGGCCAACATGCAAGCTTAAGTATGCCCCAGCATGTCATGGCTCTGTGCAATCAGTGCTATAATATTATGTTCCTCAGGACCGACCTGGACAGCCTCGTACCCAGGCCTTCTCACCCCAGCATAATTTTGTCCCTTGCAGTATTATACTGATGTGCGGGAAGGCCTGGTATAATCCGTCATGTGCAGTGACCTTCAGAAATCGAGCAGATGATACAACTTGAAACAGCTGGATAGAGTGGAGACAATCCTTTGTACCTTATACAGCTGTTTTGGTCAGAATCCAGGTTTTACAGCGACCCATTCCCATTCCCGTTCCCACTACCATCCTTTCCTGTATGTTCCCTGCTTTTCCAGTTGCCCAAGGAAAATCTACCAGACGGTAGTGCTGGGGTATTGGGTGGATGAGTAGTTTCAAATGAAGTGATGTGAAGTGTTTCTACTGCATGTATGTCATATTTTCTGGGCTCCTGTGCAAAGTATGGGATCAGGTATATCCTCTTCCTGCACCGCCCCCCCCCCCCCCCCCCCCCCCCCCAACGGCTGCAGAGTGGCTGTAACATGATGGCAAAGGGTCACAGAGGTAATAAAGCACCCTCCCTTTTAAAATCTCTGATCTGCCCAGGACCAGGAAAGGAAAAGCGATTCCAACGGTGTTTGGAACCCCATTCAATGCCACATGGCGTTCTGGTGACATATTGACTCCGCTTGATGACTTTGGCAGCCTTCTGAATGCTTTCAAAATTCACTGGAAGCGCCATGTCATGATAGTCTCTAGCCTCGATCGTTTCAATCTCAATCCCCTAGACTCGGAATGAAGCTATTTAGACTAGTCCCAAGTGGATCTGGAATAGCACCGAAATCTAACAGAAGGTAGTACTGGGGTATTGAGTTGCTTTCAAATGAAGTGATATCTAAAATTTCTTGTGATCCAGTACAAAGCGCAAGGGAGCATAGAGATTATACTTTATTGTTGATTCAAAGTATAATTATCTATGACGGCAGCAGGGTATACCCTCCTCCTGCACTCATTCCACAGCCACAGAGTGGCTGTAATATGACAGCAAAGGGGCACAGATCACGAGGTAATTAGCACCCTCCCTTTCAAAATCCCAGATCTTCCCCTAGCTGCACTAGGAGAGAGTTGTGTGGGTTTACAACTTTACATGCCTACCAAAAACGATCACCATTATCTGTAGGCCTTGACTTTTTTCCGCCCTATTATTCTATTCCCCTAGTTGTCCTATTATTCTCAAAATTATGCTAGCATAATTTGCCAACACTATTCTTCATACTATCCACTCAGCGTTCTTAGGAATGACCAGTTACAATCACTTTCTTTATGGTGTGATGGAGATCCAAGGCAAAGTGTGTCTATGATACCAGGACCTGGTGTATGTTGTTGAAAGAGCCATTGCCAAAACCACTCCTTCCTAATTTAGCGAATTTGTGGTTCATAATTACTTTGCACGCTTATCAATACCCTACCTTGTTGTAGTGTGTTTGTTCTTACTGAGGGCACATTTCATAGTCAGACACTCTTACCACTAGGTGTGTTAGCTACCTCCCACACAGTTTATCTATGATTTTATTTGGGTGAATGGTACCACAACGTTTAATTATTTGGTCGCTTTCACTCTAATAATTTTCACAACTTTTTTCATGCAGAGACCAATAATATTTGCGACAAATTATCTTTGTGCTATTGACGCGCGGTTCAGTCTCGAGATTTGCATCAGGCTCAGTTGAGGATGGGCGGTTTTCCTATGTCCAAGGAGCACTCTGAAACATCCTCCTCTTCTATAGCTAGTGAGTGCTGTCTAGCTGTAGCACACACACACACACACACACTAGTCTGCATAGCCTAGTTTGGTCAAGTTGAGTTGACAGACCTTAGGGTCTATTAGGCCTGTGCAGACTTCAAGTACGCAAGTTCGCTTGGTCCATCAACTCAACTTGATCCGCCTAGTTCCCAGACTGGGAATGAGGCTAGTCAAAGGCCTATTCCTTGACCATAGTACATGTATGGTCAAATGAATGTTTCGTGCAAAATCATCTAGGATTGAGACTAGATACTCGGTGTATATGCAGTACAGCACAACATACTATCATCTAGGATTGAGACTAGATACTCGGTGTATATGCAGTACAGCACAACTGAATACTACGATCTCCCACTCCAGGTTCAGTTGCGGTCAGTTCACCCGTGCAGGAGAGCTCGGACTACTGTATGAGCAGGTAGTCAAGTTGTGTGTGTGTGTGTGTGTGTGTGTGTGTGTGTGTGCCTTTCCGTTGGGTCTTTGGTTTCCCCTGAATATCTGACCCAGCCCAACAAGAAAGAGGAAGCGAAGCTTCCCAGTCATCCTCCCCATGGAGAGAGGAACCAGGTCTGCCCCTTGTCTGCAGGTAAACCCCCTCCTCTAGCCTCAAACCTTGGGTCCGAGGCTACCCCTCCCCCTACCAATGGTGAGTGGGAGGAGCCCATACAAGAAACATCTTGGAGCTATGAATCACAGGGGGTAACAATCCCTGAGGTACCAATGGAAGAGCTACCTCCAATGATGAAACCTTTCACAAGCCTCACCGAGCAAGACACGATGAGAAGCACCAGGAATTACGTCGCTGATGGAAAAGAGAGGGAAGTATCGGCATCACCATCGCTGCTGAGGTTCTTCACTTCACATCCACAAAGTGAAGGTCGCTCAGATGGTCGCACCTTTGCCTCAGATGGTCGCGAGAGTGTGACAGATTCAGTGTATGGGACAGCTTCTGCTACACCCGGCACCTAACTCAGGACTGAGTAGAGTCATGTATTATGGTATGACCAATACAATCATAGTATAATTATAGTTTCTTTATGGTGTGATTGAGATCCAATGCAAAGTACATGTTTATAATACCAGGTGTCAGTTTTGTACCCCAATACCACTCCTTCCTAATTAAGCAAAAATTGAATTTTGTGGAACATTTTGTACATGTATGCTTGTGTCGATACCCTTGTTGCGATATGTTTGTACTTACGTATACGTACTGAGGGTACATTTTGCAGGACCCAAGATTTATAGTCAGATACTAGGTGTATTCACACAGTCTGGAAATGAGGTCAACATGCAAGCCTAAGTATGCCCCAGCATGTCATGGCTCTGTGCAATCAGTGCTATATGTTCCTCAGGAACGACCTGGACAGCCTCGTACCCAGGCCTTCTCACCCCAGCATAATTTTGTCCTTGCAGTATTATACTGATGTGCGGGAAGGCCTGGTATCATGTGCAGTGACCTTCAGAAATCAAGCAGATGATGCGACTTGAAACAGATAGCTAGAGTGGAGACGATCCTTCGTACCTTATACAGCTGTTTTGGTCAGCGGCCTATTCCCATTCCCGCTCCCGTCCTGTATACGTTCCCTGCTTTTCCAGGAGAATCACTAAAATCTACCAGACGATAGTGCTGGGGTATTGAGTGGGTGAGTTGCTTCAAATAAAGTGAACTACTGTATGTCATATTTTCTGGGCTCCTGTGCAAAGTACAGGAGCATGCAGGTATATCCTCTTCCTGTACCGGCCCAACCCCCCCCCCCCCCCCCCCCCAACGGCTGCAGAGTGGCTGTAACATGATGGCAAAGGGTCACAGAGGTAAAATCCCTGATCTGCCCCTGGAAATTGCTGCACTATTAAATTATCTTGGACTTGGAGAGATTTGTGTGGGTTTACAATTTACATGCCTACCCCAAAGATCACCACCATCTGATCACCTATAATCTGAAAACAATAATTGTCATTGTTACACATCATAGTTTGTCTGTACAAATGTGCTCATTCATACTATACAGCTACTACAAAACCATGTGCACATTAATTATGATGACAGTGAAGATAAGGAATAAGAAAGCGAACACATAATGAATGTACAATGATGCCTGCAGTCAATGCTGAATCAGACTAGCTATAGCTACATGTGCTGGTTGTATTCCTTCATGGTAGGAAAATATGTTATCCAAGATGTCCTGAAGATCTGTGATCAGCATCCTAAAATTGGGAGCATAAGTAATAATTACAAGCATATATATGCACTAAGTCTAGCCTCGTTCCCAGGCCCGCACACCGCTTTCGGTTGCATGAAAGAACTCCGTATTGCAAGCAACGAAAAGCTGGGTGGGGGCCATGGGAACGAGTCTATATGTCACAAACCACTTCCTGTACATGTCCATTGAACACAATATAAGTCCTTTATACATGACATTTGTTGCACTAGCTGAGTAGCTAGCTACCACTATGGGGGTATTGGTGTATAATACGTAATACTTTATGAGTACACACAAGTTAACACAAGTACCTATGATGACTGTCCAGAATCCCCCCCTCCATCATAGGGAGGGGTAGAGAAGGGGGGGAGTGTGGGGGTAGTACTAATGTTATAAGGAGGTGGAGGAGGAGTATCTGGCAAAGGGCACGTTGGATCGTGCATACCACCACAGGTATTATAAATTGCAGTCAGCTGACGACTTGGCAGGTTCCAGGTCCTGGAAAAGCGACTCGAACGGTGTCTGGAACCCCATTCAATGCCACATGGGTATTTCTGCAGATATAAATGTATGTGCCAGCATAATATCGACCCTGGAAAGTTTCAGTACAAATTGTGTAAACAGTTCTGTCAAAAGGAGAAAGCGGTGACTTACAAACTTTACTGACCACACTCTTCCTCTGCACATCCTAACTCGGCGTGACTGGTACCAGGCATATAGCACAATGCGGTTGTTTGGCCAGCCCTCATGCAAACCGACACAGGCCTGAGCATACACGTTTGTTGATAGGCCAGCTGCGCAACTGGAACACAGCCTTCCTTCTCCACTACCCTCAAGGTGATAGTCAAAAATGACATCTACGGACACTCCACCTCTCACCAAACTCTGGATGGGGCAAAGAGAAGACACGTTCAGATAGTTAACTCTTTACCAACCATAAGAAACAGCTTAGGGAAGCAAAACCCTGTGTTAAAGTATAACGCCTAGTATTAAATTCCCCATATAAATTTTTATGGGCTTATGGGAGCTCATGACGGCTTTTGCAGTCATTGGTTGGTAAAGAGTTGATACTAAACAGATAGTTATATTATAGGTTTGTTCATTATCAAGACTCCCAATTAATGTTCACACTCACACACTGCAGAAACTCTCACCAAAATGTTGCCCTCAACACCACCTTCAACTGTGAGAGTCAAACGTGGACCAATTCCAGCAAAGGCACGGAGAGTTCTTAAATTGGCGCATAACTCAGCTCGAAAATCGATATGAGCTTGCACATGTGGTTCTATGTAGAGCGACAATGTTCCAACATAAATAAAAATGCTGTATGACAAACGACCCAGACTGTATCTGGGTGAGGAATACAAGGTTCTTCGAAGAGTAGCACAGTTTGTTGTTGTATTGGAGGAATCAACAAGTACATTACTACGCAGCTTGAAGTACAGCTTTCGCCGCACTTGGGTGTCTGTTTTCTCCACCAGTACTTCTGCATGCAATATGTCCCATGACCACCGGAGTATTGTAGCCTTTGCAATGGCTTTGCCAAATAACTTGAAGTTTGGGCAAGTAGGATGATGACCCATGAACAATCCAGCACCAACTTTAATGTTTGCTTTGCTATTTCCAATTGTTTTCCCCCAAATATAAGCACTGTGATTGGCGTAGTCCTGCACGTCAGCAGCGCGGCTTCCTTGTGAAGCAACTACATCATAGTCTGAATTTGATTCATCCCAATCGGTTCCTCGTCGTTCCCGGCTTGGAACTTGCTGTTCCTTCACTGTTGCTATAACAAGCTCAAGAGCTTCAATCATCCCTTCTGACTCTGGACTCTCAAAATTTTCCACATATGAGAGAACAAGCTCTGCTAACTCTACATCTCCAAGTTGCACAGCAGAGCTTACAAGTGCTGACTGAAGATCCAGCGGTGGTATGTAATCCGTATCCCTTTCACTCAAGTATTTGTATCCGGCACTAAGTGTTTCTGCAATGGCCACCACATGCTCATAGCTTGCTGGTGTAATCTGAAGCATGGAGTACAGTGCTTCCTCCACGGGCGGACTATCAACGAGTTTTCTCATTGCACTAATGGATACAAGTTGAACCTCAATGGTACTGTGGTTAAGAAAAGAGACAATAGTGTCCAAGGCAGTGAGAGATCCAGTGTTTCCAAGTGTGTGGATGAAGTGTATCAAGATAGTGTCATTGTTTGGAGCTTTCTTCAATCTGCTGAGAAGGAATGTAACGATTCTCTGTTCACTCGCTGTTGTTGTTTCGGATGCAAGTGCACCATAAGCCAGAAGCAAGGGATCAAGGTAGTTGTTGGCTGAGACAAGTTTCTGTTCCAGCACAGTCAGCAAAGCTGGGTCTGCTTGGTGGATGAAGGCAATGAAAGACACAATGCTTGTCTGCTCACTCTCAGTAGACGCATGCTGAAGTGCCCTAATGAGTGTCTGCACATGCCATAAAGAGAAGCAGAAAACATGCATTATTATACCCAGAGCATACCTGGTACTTTGTACACAAATACACTCAAATTTTTGTACTATTCTGACATACCTCTTGTGATTTGTAACTGCCTTCAGCGCTTAGCATCGAGTACAGAACATATCTCATTGCAACATCGGCAGGCTGTATAGCATCTTCTATCTGGGTATACGTATATTATATGGTGTGAAAGAGAAGAAACAAATTGTTACACATGATAATAGACAAGTAGCTAGTATAGTTTGCACATGTAATGTGAAGAAATAAAAATGAGTTATAATAATTTTAGATGAGTCCTATATTTTGTAGCCGTACCTGATCATCTGAAATATACAAAATAGTCAGTAAACAATCAACTATTGCTGAAAATCTTACTGTCATCATGAAGGCTATGACAGCATCCAAGGCAGGCTTATATCCAGGGAGTGTCCCAAATTCAGATTCCAGTATGAGAAGCCGTTCAAGCTGATTGCCTGCAATAGAAAAACAGCCAACTGTCAAGTTTACAGCAAGGTGAATACAACTATCCAAGCTTAAGCACGGAATTGTCATGTGCATACCACCAGTCCATTTGATATCCCACTTTGCTACATAATACATAAGCAGATCTAGAATCTTTGGTAACATACTGAGTTTGTTGTTTTCAGGGTTATTGTACAGTCTCCTCAAAACTTGTTGAATGGGTGGCATGGCTTTACGAAGATCTTCCATCTCGCTTTTAGCAAGAGAACCTGCAGAGGCAAATATATACGTGCATGGTAAATTCACAGCTTCCTGGCAAAACTATGATTACTGGAAGTAATTTCATCCCAGAGTGGAGTTGTGATGTAATGTGTAGTATTTATCATCCATAATTATAAATTAACTTACTTTTGTCAACAACAGCTTCGAGAGAGCCACTTGTCATCGGTCTCTTGGCACTCCTTCTCCCCCTCGTCACTGACTGTGACACTGTGTAGCAGCGCAGTAGGTCAAGTGTATACGAACCATTGGCAGAAAGCAGTTCATCATTTAGCGGGCCATCTGGCAGTGTTACACGTCTGCCTTCAACCCTCTGTCGAGACTTTGCCATTTTGACAGTTGTCAAGCCCGATGAGTGGTAGAGGTGTCTGGAGCGATATTCAATGTCCTCCTCTTTCTCCAACTGCACATCTTTCACACGAGCTCCAGTTGAATATTTCCTTATATCACCATTGGAGACAGAGCGGTGCATCTTGATCTGGTTTTCATTGCCTGTAGCTTCATAGCTGCAAAGGAATTAGTTTGCATTCATCAGTAAAAATTATAAACAAACAAGCAGATTGATCTGATGTTGTTGTCATTTTAATACCTGTAGTGTGCCATGTGAGATGATTGTGGATCTTCCTCCTCCTCTTCTTCTTGGTTCTGAAAGTTGGCCTGGAAGGCAGCAGCAATGCTCTTCTTGAGGTTCACTCCCTCGGGGTTGCTGTCTTCTTCATAGAAAACCTCCACCACATGACCATTCTCCACTTGCACAAAGCAAAACTGACCAGCGAGCAGCTTATTCATAGCCTGCTGCTGTTCACGACTGTAAAATATGATAGAAGGAAGGAAGAGGTGTGATAAGAGCACCCGTCCCCAGCTATAGCTATAGACTAACTGACTCTCAGGTAGCCATACATAGCTACAGACATTCCCATAAGCAAGAGCACCTGAGTTTATTACTATGGTAATAATTATGTGCTTACTTATCCTCACTGAAGGGAAACCCCGGAAGTGACATATCTTTCACATTCAGACAATACTCCGTTGCTTGCATTTCGTTGAACGTTCCAACTGCAATTGTAATTATTATGACAATCAATTCAGCTGTCCATTCAATTCAGCACACTCATACTCTAGATTCACATTACTAAGGAAACTGATTTCTATAGTCAAACACCCCACAACAAGTGTTCAGAATAAGAGTATACAATATATTATACTCATTGGCAATGCTAGATAATTACCTAAAAGTAGCTATACATGATTATACTACTGTAGATCTGTTGCTTACCAGAGTAGCAATCGACTCGGACCACTGCAGAAAGTGTGTAGTTCTGGAGTGCGTCTCCTTGAAAGAACTGCTGACTGACATTATATGTGTACATGCAGACGTTGTTGTCCTGAAAGAAAACAAGTACATTATATTAGGACCTGATAATGACCACATGCATGCCTTTCCATTCCATATACAAGCCCAAAATGAATTGCATGCATTGTAATAATAAGGGCTACACCTGTTACCTCGCATTGCCCAGTTTCCACGTATCCATCCTGCAACGGCTGCACAGTTGGAGATGCAGAGCCCAGTGCTATGAGCACTACAGCGAACACTGCAAACACAACTAGTTTCAGGAAACCCATATTGATGCGAATCTTGTGTATAGCGTTTGCATCAAGAACTGCAACTCTTTTTATAGGTCCACGACCTCTAGGGAGATCCCGTTTTGTGTACATTGCGTCAGTAAAATTGTAAACAACAAAACAAACACCTGTGTACTTGAGTGTGAATTTAAGAAGGAAACGGGAGTAATAGTGTCATAGTCCTCCCAGTAAGCTGGATCAACACCTCAGTGAATCTGTGTGCTTGAGGGTGAATTTCATTCTAAAGGAAGGAAACAGAGCAATTGGTGTCATAGTCTTTTCAGTAAGATGAAACAACACCTTGGTGAACCTGTGTACTTGAGCATGAATTTCATTCTAATAAAAGGAACCGTCATAGTCGGTCCAGTAAGCTGGAACAACACCTCAGAACAAAACCTCTGTGAATCTATGTACTTGAGCATGAATTTCATTCTAAAGAAGGAAACAGAGTAGCTAGTATAATCAGTCCCCTCTGAATATGTGCGTGATAAATTCACAGCTTCCTGGCAAAACTATGATTATTTCCTCCACAGTGGAGTTGTGATATGTGTAGTAGTGATGAATAATTGTATATGAAGGATGAGTGTTGATCGGTGCTTGTTAGCCGGCACTGCTGTGTCAGTAAGTTGTAGCTAGCTAAACAAAGTTTAGAGCATGATTCCAAACAGTAATAGTAGCTAAGTGTTCACACACACACGCACACACACGATGCACCGTGGTCTGACAGCCGGTGGGGGCGCGCGGCATGGCCTGGCCGGTCATGCCGCGCGCCCCAACCGGCGAAGCCCCACCCACCTTGTCGTAATCCCAGAACGGATCGTGGAGAAGTGGCGACCTACCTTTCGTTTCAGATCGGCGATCGGCGACGAGACATCTCTCTTCTCCACTAACCAACAAAACGACTTATGGGGCCGCTTTCACCACTTTTCGTTTTGTTGACACAAAACGAATAGTGGAATTACCGACCGGAAGTGCCACTATTCGTTTTGTGCGCTTCGTAACAAAACGGATTTAGACACGCGGTCGCGATCGATATTCCACTATTCGCTCAACAAAACGAAAATCGAATTATACCGAAATGCACGGACCAGCCTTGTCGTTCCTCACAATACCACTCCTTAGCTCATGCAATCATCAACGACAGTACTGTTGGTTTGGGGAAATTCACAACACTCATCCCCACTATGCATGAATGACTGTGCCTGGGGGCTTCTAAATGCTCTTACACCCAGATCAAAATTTTAATGTCTATGAGGATCGGCATCACTTTCGCTGTTGAGGTTCTTCACAAAGTGAGGGATGCACCTTTGCCTCAAATGATCGCAAGAGCATGCAGATTCAGCATTGGGACAGCTTCTGCTACACTGTATATACACCCGGCCAGCTATCATGCACCAGTCCTATAGCTCATGACTGAGTAATGAATGACCAATTACAATCACTTTCTTTATGGTGTGATGGAGATCCAAGGCAAAGTGTGTCTATGATACCAGGACCTGGTGTATGTTGTTGAAAGAGCCATTGCCAAAACCACTCCTTCCTAATTTAGCGAATTTGTGGTTCATAATTACTTTGCACGCTTATCAATACCCTACCTTGTTGTAGTGTGTTTGTTCTTACTGAGGGCACATTTCATAGTCAGACACTCTTACCACTAGGTGTGTTAGCTACCTCCCACACAGTTTATCTATGATTTTATTTGGGTGAATGGTACCACAACTTTTAATTATTTGGTCGCTTTCACTCTAATAATTTTCACAACTTTTTTCATGCAGAGACCAATAATATTTGCGACAAATTATCTTTGTGCTATTGACGCGCGGTTCAGTCTCGAAATTTGCATCAGGCTCAGTTGAGGATGGGCGGTTTTCCTATGTCCAAGGAGCACTCTGAAACATCCTCCTCTTCTATAGCTAGTGAGTGCTGTCTAGCTGTAGCACACACACACACACACACACTAGTCTGCATAGCCTAGTTTGGTCAAGTTGAGTTGACAGACCTTAGGGTCTATTAGGCCTGTGCAGACTTCAAGTACGCAAGTTCGCTTGGTCCATCAACTCAACTTGATCCGCCTAGTTCCCAGACTGGGAATGAGGCTAGTCAAAGGCCTATTCCTTGACCATAGTACATGTATGGTCAAATGAATGTTTCGTGCAAAATCATCTAGGATTGAGACTAGATACTCGGTGTATATGCAGTACAGCACAACATACTATCATCTAGGATTGAGACTAGATACTCGGTGTATATGCAGTACAGCACAACTGAATACTACGATCTCCCACTCCAGGTTCAGTTGCGGTCAGTTCACCCGTGCAGGAGAGCTCGGACTACTGTATGAGCAGGTAGTCAAGTTGTGTGTGTGTGTGTGTGTGTGTGTGTGTGTGTGTGTGTGTGTGCCTTTCCGTTGGGTCTTTGGTTTCCCCTGAATATCTGACCCAGCCCAACAAGAAAGAGGAAGCGAAGCTTCCCAGTCATCCTCCCCATGGAGAGAGGAACCAGGTCTGCCCCTTGTCTGCAGGTAAACCCCCTCCTCTAGCCTCAAACCTTGGGTCCGAGGCTACCCCTCCCCCTACCAATGGTGAGTGGGAGGAGCCCATACAAGAAACATCTTGGAGCTATGAATCACAGGGGGTAACAATCCCTGAGGTACCAATGGAAGAGCTACCTCCAATGATGAAACCTTTCACAAGCCTCACCGAGCAAGACACGATGAGAAGCGCCAGGAATTACGTCGCTGATGGAAAAGAGAGGGAAGTATCGGCATCACCATCGCTGCTGAGGTTCTTCACTTCACATCCACAAAGTGAAGGTCGCTCAGATGGTCGCACCTTTGCCTCAGATGGTCGCGAGAGTGTGACAGATTCAGTGTATGGGACAGCTTCTGCTACACCCGGCACCTAACTCAGGACTGAGTAGAGTCATGTATTATGGTATGACCAATACAATCATAGTATAATTATAGTTTCTTTATGGTGTGATTGAGATCCAATGCAAAGTACATGTTTATAATACCAGGTGTCAGTTTTGTACCCCAATACCACTCCTTCCTAATTACGCAAAAATTGAATTTTGTGGAACATTTTGTACATGTATGCTTGTGTCGATACCCTTGTTGCGATATGTTTGTACTTACGTATACGTACTGAGGGTACATTTTGCAGGACCCAAGATTTATAGTCAGATACTAGGTGTATTCACACAGTCTGGAAATGAGGCCAACATGCAAGCCTAAGTATGCCCCAGCATGTCATGGCTCTGTGCAATCAGTGCTATATGTTCCTCAGGAACGACCTGGACAGCCTCGTACCCAGGCCTTCTCACCCCAGCATAATTTTGTCCTTGCAGTATTATACTGATGTGCGGGAAGGCCTGGTATAATCCGTCATGTGCAGTGACCTTCAGAAATCAAGCAGATGATGCGACTTGAAACAGATAGCTAGAGTGGAGACGATCCTTCGTACCTTATACAGCTGTTTTGGTCAGCGGCCTATTCCCATTCCCGCTCCCGTCCTGTATACGTTCCCTGCTTTTCCAGGAGAATCACTAAAATCTACCAGACGATAGTGCTGGGGTATTGAGTGGGTGAGTTGCTTCAAATAAAGTGAACTACTGTATGTCATATTTTCTGGGCTCCTGTGCAAAGTACAGGAGCATGCAGGTATATCCTCTTCCTGTACCGGCCCAACCCCCCCCCCCCCCCCCCCCCCAACGGCTGCAGAGTGGCTGTAACATGATGGCAAAGGGTCACAGAGGTAAAATCCCTGATCTGCCCCTGGAAATTGCTGCACTATTAAATTATCTTGGACTTGGAGAGATTTGTGTGGGTTTACAATTTACATGCCTACCCCAAAGATCACCACCATCTGATCACCTATAATCTGAAAACAATAATTGTCATTGTTACACATCATAGTTTGTCTGTACAAATGTGCTCATTCATACTATACAGCTACTACAAAACCATGTGCACATTAATTATGATGACAGTGAAGATAAGGAATAAGAAAGCGAACACATAATAACTGTACAATGATGCCTGCAGCCAATGCTGAATCAGACTAGCTACATGTGCTGGTTGTATTCCTTCATGGTAGGAAAATATGTTATCCAAGATGTCCTGAAGATCTGTGATCAGCATCCTAAAATTGGGAGCATAAGTAATAATTACAAGCATATATATGCACTAAGTCTAGCCTCGTTCCCAGGCCCGCACACCGCTTTCGGTTGCATGAAAGAACTCCGTATTGCAAGCAACGAAAAGCTGGGTGGGGGCCATGGGAACGAGTCTATATGTCACAAACCACTTCCTGTACATGTCCATTGAACACAATATAAGTCCTTTATACATGACATTTGTTGCACTAGCTGAGTAGCTAGCTACCACTATGGGGGTATTGGTATATAATACGTATTACTTTATAATTATGAGTACACACAAACACAAGTACCTATACTACAATCGATGACTGTCCAGATCCCCCCCCTCCATCATTGGGAGGGGTAGAGAAGGGGAGGAGTGTGGGGGCACCAATGGTATATGGAGGTGGAGGAGGAGTATCCGGCAAAGGGCACGTTGGATCGTGCATACCACCACAGGTGTTATAAAGTGGAGTCAGCTGACGACTTGGCAGGTTCCAGGTCCTGGAAAAGCGACTCCAACGGTGTCTGGAACCCCATTCAATGCCACATGGGTATTTCTGTAGAATTTATAAATGTATGTGGCAGCATAATATCGATCCGGGAAAGTTTCAGTACCAATTGTGTAAACAGTTCTGTCAAAAGGAGAAAGCGCGGTGACTTACAAACTTTACCGACCATACTCTTCCTCTGCACATCCTAATTCGGCGTGACTGGTACCAGGCATATAGCACAATGCGGTTGTTTGGCCAGCCCTCATGCAAACCGACACAGGCCTGAGCATACACGTTTGTTGAAAGGCCAGCTGCGCAACTGGAACACAGCCTTCCTTCTCCACTACCCTCAAGGTGATAGTCAAAAATTACATCTACGGACACTCCACCTCTCACCACACCCTGGACGGGGCAAAGAGAAGACAAGTTGAGACAGTTAATACTAGACAGATAGTTATATAGGTTTGTTCATTATCAAGACTCCCAATTATAATGTTCACACTCACACACTACAGAAACTCTCACCAAAATGTTGCCCTCAACACCACCTTCAACTGTGAAAGTCAAACGTGGACCAATTCCAGCAAAGGCACGGAGAGTTCTTAAATAATTATTGGCGCATAACTCAGCTCGAAAATTGATATGAGCTTGCACATGCGGTTCTATGTAGAGCGACAATGTTCCAACGTAAATGAAAATGCCGTATGACAAACGACCCAGACTGTATCTGGGTGAGGAATACAAGGTTCTTCGAAGAGTAGCACAGATTGTTGTTGTACTGGAGCTCGAGGAATCAACAAGTACGTTACTACGCAGCTTGAAGTACAGCTTTCGCCGCACCTGGCTGTCTGTTTTCTCTACCAGTACTTCTGCATGCATTATGTTCCACGACCACCGGAGTATCGTAGCCTTCGCAATGGCTTTGCCAAATATCTTGAAGTTTGGGCAAGTAGGATGATGTCCCATGAACAATCCAGCACCAACTTTAATGTTTGCTTTGCTAATTCCAATTGTTTTCCCCCAAATGTAAGCTCTGTGATTGGCGTAGTTCCGCACATCAGCAGCACGGCTTCTTTGTGAAGCAACTACATCATAATTTGAATTTGATTCATCCCAATCGGTTCCTCGTCGTTCCCGGCTTGGAACTTGCTGTTCCTTCACGGTTGCTATAACGTCCTCAAGAGCTTCAATCATCCCTTCTGACTCCAGACTCTCAAAATTTTCCACATATGAGAGAACAAGCTCTGCTAACTCTAAATCTCCAAGTTGCACAGCAGAGCTTACAAGTGCTAACTGAAGATCCAGTGGTGGTGTGTAATCCGTGTCCCTTTCACTCAAATATTTGTATCCGGCACTAAGTGTTTCTGCAATGGCCACCACATGCTCATAGCTTGCTGGTGTAATCTGAAGCATGGAGTACAGTGCTTCCTCCACGGGCGGACTATCAATGAGTTTCCTCATTGCACTAATGGATACAAGTTGAACCTCAAGGGTACTGTGGTTAAGAAAAGAGACGATAGTGTCCAAGGCGGTGAGAGATCCAGTGTTTCCAAGTGCGTGGATGAAGTGTATCAAGATAGTGTCATTGTTTGGAGCTTGCTTCAATCTGCTGAGAAGGAATGTAACAATTCTCTGTTCACTCGCTGTTGTTGTTTCGGATGCAAGTGCACCATAAGCCAGAAGCAAGGGATCAAGGTAGTTGTTGGCTGAGACAAGTTTCTGTTCCAGCACAGTCAGCAAAGCTGGGTCTGCTTGGTGGATGAAGGCAATGAAAGACACAATGCTTGTCTGCTCACTCTCAGTAGATGCATACTGAAGTGCCCTAATGAGTGTCTGTGCATGCCATAAAGAGAAGCAGAGACATTATTAGGCTCAGAGCATACTTTGTACACACATACATCCAGTGTAGTCTCAGTACTATACATACCTCTTGTGATTTGTAACTGCCTTCAGCGCTTAGCATCGAGTACAGAACATATCTCATAGCAATATCGGCAGGCTGTATGGAATCTTCTATCTGTGGTGCCAGAGATTATTTGTTACACATGATAATAGACCAGTACAGTCAAGTATAGTTTGCACGTGTAATGAAAATGAGTCAGTAGTAATTTATATTGACGAATTCTATGTTTTGTAGCCGTACCTGATCATCTGAAATATACAAAATAGTCAGTAAACAAGCAACTATTGCTGAAACTCTTACTGTCATCATGAAGGCTATGACAGCATCCAAGGCAGGTTTAAATCCAGGGAGTGTCCCAAATTCAGATTCCAGTATGAGAAGCCGTTCAAGCTGATTGCCTGCAATAGAAAAACAGCCAACTGTCAAGTTTACAGCAAGGTGAATACAACTATCCAAGCTTAAGCACGGAATTGTCATGTGCATACCACCAGTCCATTTGATATCCCACTTTGCTACATAATACATACCGGTAAGCAGAATTTTGGGAACATACTGAGTTTGTTGTTTTCAGGGTTATTGTACAGTCTCCTCAAAACTTGTTGAATGGGTGGCATGGCTTTACGAAGATCTTCCATCTCGCTTTTAGCAAGAGAACCTGCAGAGGCAAATATGGGTCAAAATTATATTTATCATCCATACAAATCAAGGAGCTAGAAGAGTTTTTATAACTTACTTTTGTCAACAACAGCTTCGAGAGAGCCGCTTGTCATCGGTCTCTTGGCACTCCTTCTCCCCCTCGTCACTGACTGTGACACTGTGTAGCAGCGTAGTAGGTCAAGTGTATACGAACCATTGGCAGAAAGCAGTTCATCATTTAGCGGGCCATCTGGCAGTGTTACACGTCTGCCTTCAACCCTCTGTCGAGACTTTGCCATTTTGACAGTTGTCAAGCCTGACGAGTGGTAGAGGTGTCCAGAGCGATATTCAATGTCCTCCTCTTTCTCCAGCTGCACATCTTTCACACGAGCTCCAGTTGAATATTTCCTTATATCACCATTAGAGATAGAGCGGTGCATCTTGATCTGGTTTTCATTGCCTGTAGCTTCATAGCTGCAAAGGAATTTGTTTGCATTCATCAGTAAAATAACAAACAAGCAGATTTATACAGTGAAGTGCATCCTCGTGATATTGCACGATGTTGTTATAATACCTGTAGTGTGCCATGTGAACTGATTGTGGATCCTCCTCCTCCTCTTCTTCTTGGTTCTGGAAGTTGGCCTGGAAGGCAGCGGCAATGCTCTTCTTGAGGTTCACTCCCTCGGGGTTGCTGCCTTCTTCATAGAAAACCTCCATCACATGACCATTCTCCACTTGCACAAAGCAAAACTGACCAGCGAGCAGCTTATTCATAGCCTGCTGCTGTTCACGACTGGAAGGAAGAGGTGTGATAAGAGCGTCCATCTCTTAGCTATACTATATAGATTGGTCTAGACTACTGACTCTCGGGTATGCAGACTTTTATTGGTAAACATACGTACAGACATTCTCACAAAGCAAGAACACCTGAGTTTATGATTATGTGCTTACTTATCCTCACTGAAGGGAAACCCCGGAAGTGACATATCTTTCACATTCAGACAATACTCTGTTGCTTGCAATTCGTTGAACGTTCCAACTGCAATTGCAATTATTATGACAATCAATTCAGCTGTTCATTCAATTCAGCACACTTGTACTCAAGATTCACATTACTAAGGAAACTGATTTCTATGGTCAAACACCCCACAACAAGTGTTCAGAATAAGAGTATACTCATTGGCAATGCTACATAATTACCTTAAAGTATATAGCTATACATGATTATACTACTGTAGATCTGTTGCTTACCAGAGTAGCAATCGACTCGGACCACTGCAGAAAGTGTGTAGTTCTGGAGTGCGTCTCCTTGAAAGAACTGCTGACTGACATTATATGTGTACATGCAGACGTTGTTGTCCTGAAATAAAACAAGTACATAATAATAGGACCTGATAATGACCATATGCCTTTCCATTCCATATACAAGCCCAAAATGAATTGCACGCATTGTAATAAGGGCTACACCTGTTACCTCGCATTGCCCAGTTTCCACGTATCCATCCTGCAACGGCTGCACAGTTGGAGATGCAGAGCCCAGAGCTATGAGCACTACAGCGAACACTGCAAACACAACTAGTTTCAGGAAACCCATATTGATGCGAATCTTGTGTATAGCGTTTACATCAAGAACTGCAACTCCTTTTATAGGTTCACCACGACCTCTAGGGAGATCCCGTTTTGTGTACATTGCGTCAGTAAAATTGTAAACAACAAAACAAATTAACACCTGTGTATGTGAATTTAAGAAGGAAACGGAGTAATAGTGTCATAGTCCACCCATAAGCTGGATCAACACCTCAGTGAATCTGTGTGCTTGAGGGTGAATTTTATTCTAAAGGAAGGAAACAGAGCAATTGGTGTCATAGTCTTTTAAGTAAGAGGAAACAACACCTTGGTGGACCTGTGTACTTGAGCATGAATTTCATTCTAATAAAAGGAACCTTCATAGTCGGTCCAGTAAGCTGGAACAACACCTCAGAACAAAACCTCTGTGAATCTATGTACTTGAGCATGAATTTCATTCTAAAGAAGGAAACAGAGTAGCTAGTATAATCAGTCCCCCTCTGAATACATGCATGATAAATTCACAGCTTCCTGGCAAAACTATATGATTACTGGAAGTAATTTCCTCACACAGTGGAGTTGTGATGTAATGTGTAGTAGCGATGAATAATTGTACGTATCCATCCTGCAAAGGCTGCACAGTTGGAGATGCAGAGCCCAGTGCTATGAGCACTACAGCGAACAGTGCAAACACAACTAGTCTCAAGAAACCCATATTGATGCAAATCTTGTGTATAATGTTTGGATCAAGAACTGCAACTCTTTTTATAGGTTCACCACGACCTCTAGGGAGATCCCGTTTTGTGTACATTGTAAACCGTACGAAACAAACACCTGTGTACTTGAGTGTGAATTTAAGAAGGAAATGGAGTAATAGTGTCATAGTCCTCCCAGTAAGCTGGAACAACACCTCAGTGAGTCTGTGTGCTTGAGGGTGAATTTCATTCTAAAGGAAGGAAACAGAGTAATTTGTGGCATAGTCTTTTCAGTAAGATGAACAACACCTTGCCACTGTGGTGAACAACACCTTGGTGAACCTGTGTATTTGAGCGTGAATTTCATTGTGAACCGTCATAATCAATCCAGTAAGCTGGAACAACACCTCGAACAGAGCCTTTGTGAATCTGTGTAGCTATATGAGTGTGAATTTCATTCTAAAAGAAGGAAACAGAGTAATAAAAGTAGTAGGGTCATAGCTATGATCATGAACCCTGTAAACTTTCAGTCCCCTCTGAATACGTGCATGGTAAATTCACAGCTTCCTGGCAAAACTATGATTAATGGAAGTAATTTCCTCCACAGTGGAGTTGTGATGTAATATTCTTAATGTGTGAATTATTGTATGAAGGGTCTAGTGGCACTGCTGTCAGTTCGCTGTATAGCTAGTTATAAACAGTGTAGAGCATACGATTCCAAACAGTAATAGTTTACAGCTATAGCTAGTGTCACGTTGCACACACACACGGTGCACTGTGTGCCTCAGTCTGACAGAATTTAACCTAATTATTATTGTCGTTCCTAATACCACCCCCTAGCTCATATAATTAACAGCAGTACATTTGATTAGTCAAATACTTAGATCAATACCCTGCCGTATGACTGTGTTTGTTAATCTTACTGAGGGTACATTTCATAGTCATGCATGACTGCAGACACTCTTTCCACTAGGTGTGTTCCTAGTAGGAACTTCCTACCTCCCACACAGACTGCAGGAATGAGAACATGCAAGCATGTCACTGCAGCTTTGTGCAATCACGCTTGTTGACAAAGAGCACTATAGCCCTCAGGAACAACCTTAGCCTTGTTCCCAGGCGGTAGGAGAAAGGCATGGGAACGAGGCTATAGAAAGATCTGGGAACAAGCCAATCTAAAGATAGTGCAAATTCTATTGACAATTGCAATCTTCATGCAGTGTATACTAAACACGGATGCATGATAAGAGATGTGAGATGGCGACCATATTGGGATGGGGGGCCACTTTGAGCTACAGTTAGTAGAGAGAGCTAGTGTTGGAGTTGCGAGGACAAACTAGCTTCTCGTGGTTCTTGAGAATGAGGTCGTACAACACCACCTGAAGAGGGAGAGAGAGAGGGAGAGATGATGAGTTCCAGCACCATCTAAAAGGGATGACACAACCCTTCTAAGCACATCATACCCATGTCATCTAATGGGGACAGCTCCACAGTTGACTATAAGGCAAGCACTGTTATGCGTTCCAGGCAGACGCCTGTGAGTGCATCAGGTGATCACTTGTCCTCTCCTTGTACATGGTCTCATGTATAGCACTTGTCCCTAATAGAGACTACCGTCATCACTTGACATGGGTGGTAAAATCCATGGGAATGGCATTTAAGGTTACGGGTTACAGTTTGCTATTGCACAATGAAGTTACATCTAACCGTATATTAATTAGACTGGATTTCAATTTTATGAAGAAAGGGGCAGGGCGGCTCGAAACGTTTTACCGAGATAAACATCCTGTTTGTGAGATACTGTGCGCCTGATCGGGCGAAAAGTGAATGGCTTTGTGGTATGAACTACCATCACTTGTTTTTCCGATGGCAGCGAAGCGAACCAGCTCCGAGCCGCCCTCCAGTCGGTTGAAAACTTCCCATGGATGCTGCCAAGCTGGCCTGTTAGCCCTTTCTGATTGCAAAATCTGACGCCAAAATTCGCCAACTCGACCTTGAACTTTGATGCCACTGCCTACGTTGGCACGTTGTACTCAGGTGCTAAGATCATACCAGCTAGAAGGTATTCATATTGCTGTTATACGTCGTTTTTGTTGTGTGTCTCTAGCTAGTTCCTGCGCGGAGGGACAAATGTAACTTGTACGTTATGTATATTTGATGAGCACACGGTAGCCCGTAACGTTAAGCTGATTGGAGGTTCTGTCTCATTGTACCATTGCCTCTTTCCTGCTGAGGCTCTGACTCTCCCTGTGGTGATATTCCATACCACTCTCATCCCCCTCTCTTTAGAGTGCATTTTCTCCTGCTCCCAACCAGCTTAAGACGGTGGAGAGATGCAGTGCCTAGTCCAACTTCTGTGGAGCGACAAACTGAAAGACCGTTGGTGCCAGCCAGGCTCTGGTCAGTCTCGGTGTGCCTTGTCTGGGATGCCCACCCAATAGCAGCTCTGAATATTAGCCATCACCCACAGTTATGCGTATTTGACCCACTGTTACTGACTGCATAAAACAAATCCCACTTACGTAGATGTTTCTCAGCTCCCTTAAAATGAGTTTGAAGCTAACAAACACTTTCTCATCATATTCATCCACTCCGCGACGGTAGTCGTCCTGAAAGACAAAGCCAAAATGACAATGTAACTGTTCAGCCTCGTTCCCAGTAGCCTCGTACCCAGGCTTTTCCTCCCGCCCGGTAAGAGGAAATGAGCCTGGGTACGAGGCTACGTTCCCAGGCTCTGGGACCAAGGCTGGTGTCTGTTAGTGTGGGCTTGTAAGGTATGGTAAAAATCACATGCTGGTCATGTGTGCAGGGAGGTTATCACAAAGTGACATCGAAGAGGGGATATCCAGCTCTCTTATGTAAAATCAGGACACCCCATCAATGGGTCATTAGGGAATTCCAGCACACACATTTGATTTTCCCATACACAGAACCAAGACTAGCTCTGGTCAGCAAATATGTCTCACCAAGTACGGGTATTTTGCAACTTTCGAGACCAGTTTCGCTCTAGCACCAAAGAACCTACAAGGGGAGAGGTATGTTAGTTGTGTCACATGACCTCCAGCCAATCAGGTGGGCCGAACCAGGTCACATGATCAAGCAGTACATCACTTTACAGTAGCATACAGAACAGAGGTGTCTACAAGCACTGTAATGGCTACCCTTAGGGTGCAGTTACCAGACCTGGAGATCTGCTCCAGGTAGGCTCCCGAGTCTCCCTCAGCCTTGCCCACTTCTGCCAATATGTCCTCCTGTAGAGAGAATGTCAGTATTCCTCAGTATACTACAGTACATCTACTTGCATTACAGTAAACTTCATCACACTATACCGTACACTATATATAGCATACTACCATACACTATGCACTTTACCGTACACCAACGTACCGTACATTACGGTAAACCATAGCACACTACTGGAAATTAAAGCACACTACTGTACACTACAGTAAATCATAGCACACTATTACAGCACACAACTGTACACTACAGTAAATCATAGCATACTACTGTACACTACAGTAAACTCTGTTCTCACCTGTATGCTGACTCCAAAGTTATTTCCGTCCTCTATTTTAGGAATCATGAGCTGAATCCAAGTCTTGATCTGAGGGATCCGATGAGATCACGCAGTGTTACACAGTGTAACTATGTGCTCCATGGGGACCTACTGTACCTTGTTACATCTTTCCACCAATTGCACTATTTCAGGTTTGAGGAAGTCTACAATGGCCAACAGATTCTGCAGAGATAAGGAATGAAGCTAACTAGCCTCGTTCCTAGGCCGAGAGCTTGGGCCTGGGAACGAGGCTACAAGCTATCACTCGGTACCCCAGGAACAAGCTTTCCATCTAGATCAACAAAGGGTCACACCATATCAGTATCCATAGCAACAGAAACTTACAGGATTGCAGGGAACTACTCCCGAGAAATGTGCCGGTAATTTCGGACCTGTTGAGAAAGAAATTACTTTTAACCAATACTCAATGGCACCGTATGTTATCATCAACCTCAGCATACCAACAGTGACGGTAAACATGCCGTCCCCCTTCCTCTCCAGAGGAGGTCTCTCCTCCTCCAGTTTTCTCTTCTTCGTTGCCGGCTGAAGGTGGGCAAAGTAAGTCTATGATGTCACTCATAATAGTTGCCCTCAGGCCTACAGCAGTTAGGAAAATACAAATGATTTGACATTGTGGCTAGACAGCTTACATTGAGGAAGGGAGGGAGGAGGGAGGGGGGGAAGGGGAGGAAGGGGGAGGAAGGAGGAAGGGAGGAGGAGGGGGGAGGAAGGGGGAGGAAGGAGGAAGGGAGGAAGGAGGAAGGGGGAGGAAGGATGAGGGGGAGGAAGGAGGAAGGGGGAGGAAGGAGGAGGGGGGAGGAAGGGGGAGGAAGGGAGGAAGGAGGAGGGGGTAGGAAGGGGGAGGAAGGAGGAAGGGGGAGGAAGGAGGAGGGGGAGGAAGGAGGAAGGGAAGAAGGAGGAGGGGGAAGGGGGAGGAAGGAGGAAGGGGGAGGAAGGAGGAGGGGGGAGGAAGGGGGAGGAAGGGAGGAAGGAGGGGGGGAGGAAGGGAGGAAGGAGGAGGGGGGAGCAAGGGGGAGGAAGGAGGAAGGGAGGAAGGATGAGGGGGAGGAAGGAGGGAGGGGGAGGAAGGAGGAAGGGGGAGGAAGGAGGAGGGGGGAGGAAGGGGGAGGAAGGGAGGAAGGAGGAGGGGGGAGGAAGGGGGAGGAAGGAGGAAGGGAGGAAGGAGGAAGGGGGAGGAAGGAGGAAGGGAGGAAGGATGAGGGAGAGGAAGGGGGAGGAAGGAGGAAGGGGGAGGAAGGAGGAGGGGGGAGGAAGGGGGAGGAAGGGAGGAGGGGGTAGGAAGGTGGAGGAAGGAGGAAGGGGGAGGAAGGAGGAGGGGGAGGAAGGAGGAAGGGAGGAAGGAGGAGGGGGGAGGAAGGGGGAGGAAGGATGAGGGGGAGGAAGGGGGAGGAAGGAGGAAGGGGGAGGAAGGAGGAGGGGGGAGGAAGGGGGAGGAGGGGGGAGGAAGGGGGAGGAAGGGAGGAAGGAGGAGGGGGGAGGAAGGGGGAGGAAGGGGGAGGAAGGAGGAAGGGGGAGGAAGGAGGAGGGGGAGGAAGGAAGAAGGGGGAGGAAGGAGGAAGGGAGGAAGGATGAGGGGGAGGAAGGGGGAGGAAGGAGGAAGGGGGAGGAAGGAGGAGGGGGAGGAAGGAGGAAGGGGAGGAAGGAGGAAGGGGGAGGGAGGAGGAGGGGGGAGGAAGAAGGAGGGGGGAGGAAGGGAGAGGGAGGAGAATGGGTAGGCAACTAGTCTAAGATCACATTTTGTCTGGTGTGGGATCAAGTTGGCTTGTGGTGCATTCTGTGTACCAGCTCCTGCGCGCAAACGTACCTGCTCCTCCTCAGTGATTGTGGTGGGTCCATTGCAGGCCGGGAGGGGCGGGGCAGAGGGAAATTTATAGCTCCAGTGGATAGCGGAGAGCTCCATCACATTGAACTGCTCACTCTGTTGAAGTGGAGGGGGAAGGATGAAGTTGGGCATGCAAAAGCATATCCATGTTCCGGTACAAGTGCAGATTGCCATCTTGGAGGGCAAGATGTACCTTGCTACTACAGGGATCACATGTAACATGCACCAAAATTGGAAACCACTTTCTACCAATTATGACGTGCCAATTTATTGGCAGAAACAGCACTCCTGTTCTATAGAGTGACTGACTGATGTGCCATTTCTCCCATAAGTAGACTTGGAAGAGAGCATTGCACTAGGTATGGGTATGTGAATGAGATATGAAGCTGGGAATTGTGCCATTGTGTTTAGCATGAAAAGAACCTTCAAGTGATGTGCTAAAATGACTTTTTAATGTTGGTCACATTTTTTTCAAAATCGCACTCAACCAAATGCTAGGTATCTTGGGCTAGGAATGAGATATGAAGCTGGGATTTGCACCATTGTGATCAGCATAAAAAGAGCTTTCAAATGATGTCCTTAAAATGATTTTTCATGTCGGTCACATTTTTGGCAAAAATCGCACTAGACCAAAGGCTATAATCCATGGTTTTTCATGATTTTGGGTCAAAATTCAACCAACAGCAAAATGGACATCATTGGAATGCTCCATTCATGCTGATCACAATGGTGCAAATCCCAGCGTCATATCTCATTCCTAGCCCAAGATACCCAGCATCTTAGTCTGCTATAACTGCATGCCTACCAGTGAACATAAAAAAATCAACAGAGATCACCATTCGGCTCACCTCGATCGCATGGTTTAGTTCCAATATCTTCGGTGGGAACAAATCCAACACCATGCGTTCAGCCTGAGTCGGTCGTTGTGAGAAACAAGACAAAGAACCTCATACTTTCAGCTCACTACAAACACAGCAGACGTCTATGTACCTTGCCAAGAGCGCATGATGACATCATTGTTTCCTCCGCCGCGCCGTGAAAAAACAATGATGTCATCATGCGCTCTTGACCTTGCCAAAATAGAAGTCTAAGTTGCAATGGGAAGGTTAAATAACAAGTAGTGCTACTTTTACACAGCAGGCGTATTGTGACAATGATACAGACGATTTTATGTCTTCACTTCTCAAGACTGCAGTACATTACTACCAGGTTGTGTAGCCTCATTCCCAGGCCCCATATGAATTGGGGCCTGGGAACGAGGCTACAGGTTGTGTGGGAGCCTGTGGTGGTACATGAGATTCGTGACAAAACTTTGTACTGGGGGGGGGGGGGGGGGGGGGGGGGGGGGGGGGGGGTAGCCTCACTCATAGGCCGCGTGGGAACGAGGCTGGGGGGGAGGGCTTTTCTGGAAAACAAGTTGCTTTTGTAGACAAAATATTCCTCATTGAAAACAGAGTCTAGGGTTACAAGAAGCACATGTACAAACAGTCTTGTCCCCAGGCTATAGATACGACCACTTCTAATAGACATGGCAACAATAGGGGCTAGTGAATAGAGCTACATGTACTTGTAAAGGTAGCCTCGTACCCAGGCTCTGGGCCGGGCGGGGCCTGGGTACGAGGCTACTTGTAAGGTAGCTTTTCATCTAGTGTAGTAGTTGAAGTGTGCACTCAAAGAACAATTCATCTGTGTCGCCATCTAGTCCTACTGTCCCATTACCCACCAAGAGTGCATGATGACATCATCATCATTGCGGCGCAGATGGCGATGATGTCATCATGCGCTCTTGTTGTCACCCTTCAAGGTAACAGTGGATGTGCACAAGCAGCTGCAGGAGCTGTACAGGACAACAAGCTTCTCTTTGCTGGGAACAAGGCTGGGGTGTGTGGGGTGCGTGGTGTGGCACAAACCTCCTTTGCAAGCTCATCTCTAAAACTCTTTATCTGTAGAGAAACGACAGAGGAAATAATTACATAGATCATCTCTAGCCTGGCATCGGCAAACAAGGGAGCAATGCCTGTACCACATTAATCTCCTTCGTGTAGGGGAGCACTACTACAGGACCACCTCGGCATAGTCTTGACAGGATAAAATGATTCAACTTTGCAGGATACACTGAAATCCAATGAGATTGCTGAATGTGCATGACATCATGCAAATTTCCTGGGCAGACGTTCGCTGGTAACCCACTCCAATGCAGTACTTAATGTAGATATGCCAATCAGCACCCTGCATCACAGGATCTATGCCTGCATGCACACATTGTCTCCAGTTTCGTGCAACAAATCTTGGATCAAGTACAAAGAACGGCCCCTCGTTGGCAAACTAATGCTGTCCCTAGGCCAACACTACCCTAAGGGGAGTTTCTTGCACTTGACCCCAAACCTTTTCCCTTCCTCGCGGACGCCAGGGCTGATATGCTTATGCTGCGAGTCAAACGTTCTCTAGAATTAGATACCTCTGGCTTTTCTTTAACGTCGACATTGGAATCCATCACTCAAATTGGAGTCTCACCACGTCCACCCAGCAGCTAGTGTACCTACAGCCCTCTCTGACTCTCAGTGCCTCTGGATATCGCCCACCTCTCAGCTAGCTCTAGCTCCTGCTCCTGCTTTTTCTAATTAAAGCACGCGCGTCGTGCTAATTAACGTACCGGAAATGACGTTTGTTTATTCGCATCATCTCGTTAATTATTTTCAGGGTTGACTGCCGTAGCTGGATCTTCTTGGCCATCGGGCACTGAGCAAGTTTGTCCCTGTTTAGTGAATTTTCGAAGGTGTACTGTTAAAGAGAAACATCGTATTCGTGGGAATAGTCAGGAAGAAGAGTGAGAAAGTCATCGCGGCCAACGCTGGGTCGGGGAGAACTTGTTCGGGCGTGTACCTTGACCGCCAGGTGGTGAAAGCTGTATAAACTAGTACTCCGACACTACTAATTCAGAACACAGAGGAACGACACAATGTGGAAGCTGGGATTGCTGTGTTTAGTGGCTGTGCTGGCAGGAGCATATGCGCAAGGTTTGTTACTCTGATCACCATGATTCTGTGTCTATGGTCAAGCCAGTGTACATGTATTAAAGTGATGATGTGCTGTGGTTTTGCTGGCAAGAGCTGTAACACACCTCTCTGGTATGTGTAGGTGGGAGGGAGAGTTACTGTGCCAACAGATGCTTGTATTAGTGGTGTCACTGTCCAATTACTAGGCCGACTAAACAGGATATACTGACATGTAGCCAGAGATGTCACAGAGAATAAATGAGAGTTCTGTATTACCTATGAGTTGACATCATGAAAGTGTGGTGAGTGTGATGTACACTCCACAGCACCCTATAGCACCACACCCTGGCACCACAACATCTCATTGGTTCCCTTAGGTCATGTGACTTAAGTTAGCCCAATAGTTAAGTTAGGGCAATTTAGGGTGTGGTTAGGCGACATTAACCCAATGCTGCAAGGTTTACTACTATACTATGGGAACCAACCACATGATGCAGGTAGCCATTTTGAGTGGCGGCAAAAGTTGTACTGACAGTATGCATGACGAACAAATGGAGATTATCTGTTTCTCACGATCTGTGTAGGGATCAGCGTGAGCTTAGCAGGTACGCTAAGTGCTTAAGCAGTAAGTGTTAACGTAGTTGGAAGTCAGCCACTTGCATTTCGGCAATCACAATAGAGCACTCAGTCGTACTCATGCAGTGAAGAATAGAAGGTGTAGTTGAGTATGGAGTGTGTAGATGAAGTATGGATTACAGAAATGTGCACGAAGAGTTTCAGTTTGTAGATCAGGTGTCGCTTTACGGAAATGACGTGAGGTTCGGTCTTTTAGCTTATGTGACCCAGGGTGCTGTGATCGTGCCCTGTGACCCAGGGTGCTGTGATCATGCCCTGAAGGTGCAGCATTGAGTTAGTGAACCCTATTCTCTGTGATACTAGTGTTGTTTTTGCATGTTCTGGTTAGTGAGTACCATTGACCTCCTGCCACTGTGGTTTCCTGTTGCTCCTCAGCTGACAACTGTGCAAACTTCAATTCCTCCTGCAACCAATGCATCAATGAAGGGGTAAGTTATGTGACAGAAACGTACTACTCTAGTTCCCCCTCGTCCACATAATGAGGGGGTAGGTCTTGTTGCAGCATGAGAATGATCAACTTCTCTGTCTCCCTGCTCAGCGTGCTTCTAACGTTACCACTGTGAACTTGCGCTGCTTCTGGTGTGGTCAAACACGGACCTGCAGTGTGTTTGAATTCAACACAGCCATTCCAATCAACGGCATTGAGTGCCCTCAGCTACGATACAATGTTGGGACGTGTGCTTGTAAGTTTACAAGGTGTCAGTAACAGTGCATACATACAATATTTTTCTGTGAAGTGTTACAGCCGACCATTTTGGGCATGATTTCACACAAACTGTGTCCTTTATGTTTGACCTCCTCCACCTCTAATAGCACAGCTACGGAATACTCAATGTCTTGGTTGTGATAATACATTAGCCTGACCCACATGCTCACCGCCCACTTAGTAGGGGCAGTTTAGGCAGTAAAGTTTGTGAGACTTAGGAAGTAAAAGTTGCGAGACTGGTATAGGGTTAGCTGGGGCAGCTCTGGCTCCATAGTTTGTGTGCTACCAGCAGATCTCACCTACCCTGTAGAAGGGTCTGATACTGGCAAGAACTGCCAGGCTGTCAGTGAATTGTGAAATGCCATGCAGCCTGTACTGTGTGAACTTCAACGCACAGAGCTACACCCCCATGGGAGCTTCTGCGCACTGTACAGTGTAGTGTAACCCACCTCCTGGATCAACCTATGTACAGAAACGATTTGCCCATATCGGTCTGTTTGTGTAAACCAAAATTTAAGTTGTTTGTGAGCTGTTTAATATCCTGTATGTTTAAGCGCTTGTAATGCCTTGTTGGCAGTAGTCCATACATCTGTGAAGTACGTGTTTACACAGTGCGACTGGGTCGACCTTGCGTGTTTGACCATGTGCCTAATGTACTGCAAGCATGATGTCATACCGTTGTTTCTATTGCCATCTTTGGAGGAGGGAATTGTACTACAGGAACAGCATATATCAAGTGAATCTTGGTAGGTCAACATTACTGCATATACGAGAAGCCTTTCAGGAGGCTGATGGCTTGGTGATAAGCTAGTCTTGTGCCCCAACCCCACCCACAAGTGGAGAGGGGTCTTGTTGGGCATGTGTGGAATTGCTGAAGCCTTGTAAGTATATGTGTAAGGATGCAAGTCAAAACGTGAATTTCATCTTAATATCATCACATGGTAGGGACATGGCACATAGATTTGTAGAAATAGCGTGGAAAGTGAACCTCTGCAAGCTGTTCAGTGGTATTTGGAGGTTCTACGACAACTTCATGAATCCGGACTTTCATTTATGGCCTGACGATGTCTACTAGTACAGTATGTGTACGAGAAGACTTCCAGCCTTTGGACTGCAGGGAACGGATTTTTAATACCATAACCTCCCCTCCTCCCCTTCCTCTCCTCCCTCCCCTCCTCCCCTTCTCCCCTTCCTCTCCTCCCTCCGCTCCTCCCCCTCCCCTCCTCCCCCCCCCCCCCCCTCCCCTCCTCCCCTTCCTCTCCTCCCTCCCCTCCTCCCCTCCCCTTCCTTCCCCTCCCTCCCCTCCTCCTCCAGTGGACGCCCTCGCCATCATCATCATCATTGCCGTGGCCTGCCTCATACTGGTTGTGCTCCTCTGCTGTTGCTGTTGCTGCTGCTGCATCTGGTGTGCCAGCCGGAGGAAGAGGTGAGCACATGGCTGCTGGCAGTCCATGAGCAGGGGCCTGTTAGTAGCCCATCACTGATAGTAGGTCATGAGCGGTGGGGGGATGTTTGTAGTCCATCACTGCTAGTAGGCCGTGACCGCTGGGGCCTGTTAGTGGTCCATCTGGTGTTCCAGCCGGAGGAAGAGGTGAGCAAATGGCTGCTGGCGGTCTGTGAGCAGGGGCCCGTTGGTAGTCCATCACTGCTAGTAGGTTGTGAGCACTGAGGGTGGTGGGATGTTAGTGGTCCATCACTGCTAGTAGGTCGTGATGTTAGTAGTCCAACACTGCTTGTAGGTCGTGAGTGCTGGGGGGAGGAGGATCAGGATGTTAGTAGCCCATTACTGCTGGTTGGCCGTGAGCGCTGAGTACCAATAGTCGAATGAGTGGTGCCATGCACAACTTGAACCTGATTATTTGAAATATGTAGCAATTCTGTAACCAATTTACTCAAGTTTCAAAGAGAAGACCTCTATGTACTCACTCACCTGGTGCTGCAATGAACTGTACATTGTATTCTAATTAATGCACACTTGCATAAAAGTCCTCTCTCCTACCCAGTGCTGCAATGAACTGTACATTGTATTCTAATTAATGCACACTTGCATAAAAGTCCTACCTAGTGCTGCAATGAACTGTACATCGTATTCTAATTAATGCACACTTACATAAAAGTCCTCTCTCCTACCAGGGTGCGGATGGTTGAGGAGCAGCACCATCTTGAAGAGAAGGACGCCATCCGACAGAAGAGTGCTGAGAGGTAAGTTCCATTTCAGTGGTATAATCTGCTTGCTAAGTAAACTCGGCTTGCTGACAGACCTGTTGAGTCCGTGAGCTAAAATGACGGACATGGTCGACTTTACTACTACAACAACTGGGGTCATCTCAAGAACATCTTTGGCTTTTACGGACGTCAAGATTCAAAGGCTGGTCCAGCTGTCTCGGAAGTTGGCTGTTTGTCGTGTTCCCACAGTATCTGATCATCAGAGCTTACAGAACACAAACTGGCGTTTCTTTCGGTCTGACTCCAGAAACTTCCCATTGTGTGCCATACAGCACCACTTTCTAAGAAAAACAAACTGAACACTTGGCTACTATTTGCACATGTGATATGTGCAGTATCACAAGTCCTGCAATTATCGTGATTCTGATATTGGATTTGTCTCGCAATTATGCTATTATCGTTCAGCCCGTACGTACCCCAGCATTGTGTTTACAATGATGTCCTATAGTGTCGGTCGAGTGCTGGAATCCAACTCTCTCTCCCTCTCTCTCTCTCTCTCAGACGTGCTGAAAGGAAGGCAAAACATGATGAGATTCGCCGCAAATATGGTGAGAATAATTATAACTACATGCCAAGTACTGAATAGGTAGCTCCTTGAGCATGTAAACCATCACTGAAGCATTCATTGATTGTCAAATACATTCTGCTTATGTAAGTGTATGGCCTTCCCTATTCCGTACCTAATGTGGCTATAAGCTAGGTATTCTCTGAATGTTACACGTACTTGCAGTATTGTCAGAGTGTACTGTCGCCTGCAGTATTCAGCTTATTGTCACCATGGCTACACTATAATACATTACTACAGTCGATTTCCACTGCGTTTGAACATTGAGTGTGCATCACGACTCACAAGATTTGCATGTGCGAGTATTTGTGTACGTATGAAGCGCTAAACAGTAAGCACAATGTTCAACCCAATGGAAATTGACCGTACGTGTTTCATCTTGTGTGCTGCTGCCCTGTGTTACTGCACTGTGCATGCTCTCTCCCCTCCTTTCTGCACTGCGGACTTGAGGCCTGCAACATGATGACCCGTCGGCTGGCACTTACAAACGACTGGATTAGTGCAAGGGTGTGTATCACTACGGTTACTGCACAAACAAATAGTACACTATTTAACTGTATTGCATTTTTATTGAGTACATTTTGCTCCTTATGCTGTTAGTTTGTGCACGATAATCTCTTGAGCTTAGATATTGTGAACAGAAGTGGTTAGAATCAGAGCGGTTTGTTGGTTTTGTAAATCTTTGAAATTATGTGTAATGCAACATTGAAGGGAGTTTGTGTGTAGCAGGAAGTAGTCTCATTCCAAGGGACCTGGGAATGAGGTCGTGTGACTGATCAAAGTTCAGTCTCATTCCGAGGAGTCTGGGAATGAGGTCAGTGTAGTCAAAGTGTGTACACATGCATCAAAAGTTTTATAGACAAGTTAGTCATACAATTACACAAGTATAGCAGAATAGTGACCCTTGCAGGATATAATAAAATGTCCCCTCAGCCACTTGGCTTGCATGGTCTTCCAGGGAGTCCTGCAGATACACACAATTAATTGTCTACAAAAATAACACGAAATCAAATCTTGTTCATGACAGGTCACCTCCAAATGCAAAGTGATCATGATGGGAACTGAGACTAGAGCTAACTACGTAGTATAAAAATGGTTACTGTAGATGAACTAAAATGCTACATACCTGATAATAAATAAGAATGACTAGAGGTGCTCGATCTGTGCCTGCCAATATTAGCAACAGTGACTTCACTGTTCTATCTTGTTGAAAGGGTTGTGGGGAGAAACTAGGGACACTGTCTTGGAGAACACTCCATTCCTCCGGTAGGGAGACGGCTCCTCCTCACAAGGCATCGACCTGTGGAGGAGGAGAACATTCACAGAAATGATACGACTCCTGAAACCCTCATTCCTCCGACATATCCAACCCCAGTACAAATCTCAGTCCACGAGACAGCAGAGTCACAGCACGGCAGAGAAAGCATCACAGTATTCTAACCCTGCAACCTGCAGCCTCCTTCCCTGGACTTCTATATTCCAGTTTTTGATTGCTTACAGTATGCATACTGTCAAGAGCACATAAGTAGGTCGCGCCCCCCGGAGTTACTCCGCGCGACCTACTTATGCGCTCTTGATACTGTAAGCGATCAGGTAGAGAATGAGGTTAGATGGCAAGCTTACTCCAGAGAAATGTGAAGATCCTTAACCTTACTACACCTCCAATCTAGCTGGGCCCTCTACTGATACTGAGGTGGTGTGTACGTATAGCCTTGTTCCCAGGCCCGCGCGCCGCTTTCGTATTTGCAACCGAAAGCGGCGCGCGGGCCTGGGAACGAGGCTAGTGTACGTAGGCATCTGTACTGTACGACTAGCCTGTGTGTCCGAGCAGACGTGGTGAGGTGGTGGATGGGCACGTCAGAATGGGCGGGGTTCACCCTTGTCCAGTGTACATGACCTGTGTAGCCGGGAATGTTGGGTCGCCTGGGGGTGGAGGTGAGTGAGTGAATGCGTGTGTGGAGGTGGGGGAGTTAACATCACAGCCATGGATTGCACCATCCAGATATATCAACTATATACACCCACAGCATGACTGCAGAATGCCCTAGCTTCCGGTGAGCGAGATAAAATTGGTCTAGCTCAGTAGACCAGCTCACCCTCAGACCGTTCCACTTGCAGCAGTATGGTCTGGGGACATGGCTAGAGTTGGCATACCTTGCAATGTTTGTTGGTCTTGGTTTGAGACTTCTCACGAGCATGGGACAGCCCGACTGGAGGTCAGGATTGTCCAACTCCTCACCACCCTGAAAACACCCACTAATACACAATGAGTGTAGTGAAAGAAGATACACGTAGCTAATACAAGCGTCAAGAGTGTTATGCATCTTGACAGAACCTGTCTGCACTGATACTATGCCAAACCTTGTGACCACACCCCTAACAATAACCAAACCTCGTGACCACCACACCCCTAGCAATAACCAAACCTGGTGACCACACCCCTAACAATAACCAAACCTCGTGACCACACCCCTAGCAATAACCAAACCTGGTGACCACACCCCTAGCAATAACCAAACCTGGTGACCACACCCCTAACAATAACCAAACCTGGTGACCACACCCCTAGCAATAACCAAACCTGGTGACCACACCCCTAACAATAACCAAACCTGGTGACCACACCCCTAACAATAACCAAACCTGGTGACCACACCCCTAACAATACCCAAACCTGGTGACCACACCCCTAGCAATAACTGGCTGTACAATCATAGATAACACTCGATTATCTATGGTACAATGTAGGAACAAAGCTAATCACGCTATTCATGGCATTTGACTAATTGCAACCACAAAGAAAGAGTTGAGGGAGTGCAAACTACCATATTTGTAGCGAAGGCAGTACGCTGCCAAGGTGTGCGCAATAGAACCAGGAGCCCATAACGGGAAGGAGCGTCCAACTAGCATAACCATCATGCTCCGAGTACAGCACATCACACTCCTTATACGGATGCATTTGCGGTCTGTGTACGCGTACAGATGTCTCGTAAGTAGGTGGACAGGTGTTGAGCAAGCTAGTGTGGATGATTGCAACAGTTAGTTTTTCACACGTCTGTGAGCCCTCACAACAAAGTAGGTGCGAGTTGTAGCCAACCTGTATAAGGCATTGTTGTGCTACAGCTAATCGGAGAAAGATGGAACCCTAACAAGTAGGGTAGTTTGACGCTCCTGCTCATAAGCTCCTGATAGAACCCATACTGGAGTTGTAGCCTCATTCCCAGGCCTTCTCACCCCAGCATTTGTCACCCACGTTAGTACTGTAAGCAACAAACGCTGGGGTAGAAGGCCTTGGAACAAGGCTACTGTAGTTGCACATGTTGGTTAAGAATTAACCAATCAAAGGGCCACATTCGGCACCCAGACAGGAAGTGAAAACTACTTACAAGTATCCTGGAATGTGGCGGTTATTTCTGCTAGGACTGCAACTGTGAGAGGGAAATGAATTATTACAGGAGTGAATGTTCACTCTGGGATGCCAGACCTCCCATCTGGGGTACCAAGATATGACTCACAAGTTTATACTCTGTGGTCCCTTCACATAGCCACCCACTCGCGTCTGGGCATAGTCCCACTCTGAGCCAAATACCTTGGGGGGGGGGGGGGGGGGGGGGGGGGGGGGGATGGGGGATGTGTGTGTTCATGTGTGTGTGTGTGTATGTGTGTGTGTGGGGTTCATTTGTTTGGGTGTGTGTGTGTGTGTGTTTGTATGTGTATGTATGTGTGTATGTGTGTTTGTGTATGTATGTGTGTGTCGTGTGTTTGTGTATGTATATGTGTGTGTGTCGTGTGTGTTGTGTGCATGTGTGTATGAAGTGTACATGTGAGTGTGTGTGTGTGTGTGTGAAGGCTGTCAAAGTGATCTCAAAGCACATTCCTCTAGGTGAACACCATCATGTGTGGTGTATGGCCCTTACCTGCCACCCCGCTGGTGCGCTGTTGTACCTCCTGAAGGTCAGTTTCTGGGAGACGGGGTCTGGGAACCTCTCCAGCGTGGTGTGCGGGGGAGGAGCAGACGGAGGGGGACGCTCGGACCACCCCGCCTCATCATACCCTCTACGCATGTGTGTATGTATGTGTGTGTATATTTGTTATGTTTGTGTGTGTACGGTGGAGAGGGGAAGTTAGTCTCATATGGCCTAGTCAAGGACATAATGTCAGGACGAAGCTTGAGAGCTTATAAAGTTTTGCTGTCACTCAAGTTTCAGAATGGTCATTATGCTATCACATCACACACCCACACACAGCCAAACCTTTGTGTTGACGTTGACCAGAAGAAAGCCTTTGCCAGTTTCTCCCTCTCCTCCTCACTCTGACCCGGGTCTTCAAGATCCATCACCCACGATCCCTCCGTGTGCGCCCGGTGGTGGGCATGAGGGAGGGAGGGCGGGAGGGACCTCCCGTCCAGCACTAGATCCTGCTCGCTGACAGCGTGGCGATGAACACCACCATCCCAACCTGAACATGTGATCATTGATGGCAGTATGGGACTCATATTTGTACAGCAAGCAAGAAAAGGACTTTGGGTAGGTCTCTCAGAGCTTATCAGAGCTTATACCACTAGGAAAGTTTTACACGTGTGTAACTGAAATTGGCGGAGGTAGTCTTGTGGGGTCTGGGCACATGACTATGGCGGAGGTAATGTCGCATGACATCACTACAATTCTCTAGCCTTGTTCCCAAGCGCTCGGTAACAGGGAACGAGGCTAACATTTCTCCAGGTGCTCCTGATTTTGTTATGGAGATGAGACTATGCAGAAGCAAGAGTTTATACCTCATGTAATTTCACCAACTGCTGCATCCCCTCCTGCATGCGCCGACACGGGGGGGGGGGGGGGGGGGGGGGGGGGGGGAGCCTGGGAACAAGGCTAGCGCTTCTCTAGGTGCTCCTGATGGATGATTTTAAAAGTGGACACCAGGGCTCAGGCTATGTATCACTTTGGTGGTCACTGGCTGCACTTACAACTGACTGTGCCTCATATACTATGGAAATGGGTGCGGCTGACTGTCACAAAGTAATATTGGTAATGTCACAGTGCACATTTAGCTGCTATGGACATCCCCACTTGCAATAGTTACTTCACTGAAGAATTTGGGTTCAATTTGAAATTTTCGGCAGACAAAAAAAATTGCTAATGCTGACCTTCTTGTGGCGGTACTGCCGGTGGGTGGACGTGGGATGGGGAAGAGGAGGAGGCGTCAACAGCAACCAATGCAGTTTGCAGCTGTGCATCTCTCGTTCCAGACACAGTTTTGGGACGCTGCAGCTTAGTGGCTGGAATTGTTGCAGGACAAGACCGGCGTCGGTCATGCACAGTGGCTGATTTCACCCGCCTCTCTCTCTGAGTAGAAATTTGAGGAAGTCTCTCCGTCTGAGCACGTACCTGTAGCTGTCTATCCCCTGAAAGTCGAAGGGCTGTTTCTTCATCATCAGTGATTACAGACGTCGGTATCGGAATAATACGTGATGGTGAGGTCAGATTTCCATATGCACCTCCCTTGGAGTGGCCCCCCTTCTCTTCCGAAGCGGCGACAGTATCCTGAGTTTTCTTCTGGAATATCTGTCGGCTTGCAAAAGGAACTACTGGGATGAGAGCCTGCTGCAATGGCTTCTTGTAGCCAGGGACATATGATTTTCGTTGCTTCTCTTGAAGGAGGGCCACTTTCTGTGATCGGAGCAGTCGCTGGTACTGGTAGTAAGAGAGTGCATCCCCTCCAGTATCTGCATCGGAGTGCAGGAAGCTGGAGAAGGTAGGTCGGGGGCGGAGGGATGTCTCCACCATCTCCTGCTCTAGAGGAGAACACACAGTAACATGCTGTAATACGTTAGGTTGTTGACATGATCATGACATGTACTGTATGTGCTGCAGGTACAAGGTGAAAATCACCACCCCCCTGCACGTGCATGCACATTGCACAGCAACAGCAACAACTCACCTCGGCCTCAGGCAGGCTATGTAGCACCACTAGCGAGCTAGCTACTGGCTAGTACTGCTAGCTAGCTAACGCCCGAGGGGGGTCTGTAATTACTACAGTGTACGTATCCTAGCAACAACATATTTTAGCTCACGTGGCACTGCGCGCGGCGGCGCGGCGCCGCTAACACAAATGTCAGCAGCCCGACGGTGCATTTTGTAATACATGATGTACTGTGTCCAATTTAAGCAAATACATCATTATATCACGTTGAAATACATGTACATGAGAACAAGTATTTCGTACAATGTGGTAGCAGGGGCGCATGAGCCGCCTTCGGCGGCTAACATGCACTCCTGGTCTACAGAGTTATTATGACAACCATATAGCTACTAGCGGCCTACTCCACTTCCTGTAGCTTGCTATCTTTATAGCTAATACCATGCATATGCAAAACTGAGAGAATGACTTCTTGAGCAGAAGCATGGGGAACTATAAAGATTAGCTACTTTAATCCCTCATGATCCTCTTGCGGCCAGCTATGTCACTGACGTTAGCTACCTTGTGCTAGAGCTATGATACAATTAGTGTGAGTTGCTCCGCCAAGTACATACTACTGCTGGTCCCAGTAATGTGCACTGGTCCCACGCCTGTCAGTGGGCCACTATGGACAGGTTCTAATGTAGCTGTGGTCCAAAAGGTGTGAATCGTACCAAAATTGTTCATATCACACTGTAGCTATAAAGCTGAAATACATGAGAACAAGTGTGTTTACATATTCTGTGTCCAATTAAAGCACCATTAACGGTGCATTTAGAAAGACACAGCTGTAGCTTTTAAATCTCTAGCTCTAGACCTGGTACTAAGCTACACCCTATAAGCTAGTCAAAATGATACCCGTGTGAGGGAGTGCGAGATTTAATCTCACAGGATTTAGCTTAGTACTCATATCATGTGTCTTCTTTGTCCGGAGCCGCCTTCTCTTCTTTCCATTTCACATCATGCACAATTGGGGTCCAACCTTCATGGTTTCACGCAGGATAAAACATCACCATCATACAACACTGAACAGCAGGTGGACATTGTGTGATGGCTGTGATCACTGATTCCAACAGCGGTAGCTACCTATAGCTAGGGAGCAATAAAAATGGATCATCAATTCCATATTAGCTAGCTACATGTTCGGAATTATTCCTTTACTCTAGCACGCAGCTGTGAACAGCTTGGTATAATGGTTTTTGGGATGACAATGCTCAAGGTGAGGTAGTGTTTCATTCATGCATGCAAGGTAGCCTGGCACATTCGTGGACAACGAAGCTGAACATGATTAGCAATTCAACAATGCAGCAAAAATTGATCTAAATCAGATAAACCAAAATGGGGAAGCAAATTCTCAATCAGTCATAAGCGCTGTATACACAATTATTACATGTCCTAATTGATTACAGTTTGAATACCGCAAAGCTATAGCAACAAAGTTCAGATTTTCTGGATGCCCGAGGGGAAGTAGTCGCCATAGAGTATCTCATCCTTCGGCCAGTATATCCTCATGAAGAGCATGAATATGGCATCAGGACACGGCAGCCAGTTGAACATTTGCTCACCACCTGGATTGTCGTGTTGAATGTAGATGGTAAGCGAACCGTCAGTGCCATATTTCAGCCCATCCGTACGATCTCCAATTGAGTATCGCCCCAGACTATTCTCAGTCAGGTACCCGTCCTCGTCATACATTGTGACGGACCAGAAAGCGTTCACTTTTGGTATCTGTTCGGCTGTAAACGTCAGCACATACCTGGAACTGAGCCTTCCATCGAGTTTTTGCCATTGTGCGTCGTCCTTAGCACTGATGTAAACCGCCTGTTCTGCATCGTTCCCGTACAGCGCTTGACGGGCTATTGCAGCACGCGCAAGGTAGCGCGAGTCCCAAAATTCTCGTGGGCCGTAAACGAGAGAATACTCCCAGCCATCTTGACGCTTTCCCTTGGGCCTCTCAATTTCCGTGTTCAAGGCTCGGCTCCCAGCCCAAATTCCTTGCTCAATTGCCTCATATATGTTTGTGTCCATCCCCAGCAGCGGAAACGGAGCTCCAGGAAAAATGCCAATGCGAGTATATCGAGCGTACAGCTGATCTTCTGAAGGGTGGATCTTTGTGAAGCGCATGCAAAAGTTGACATAGGAAAAGAACCCCCCGCGCTCCATCTGGTCGTCTTGGAAAGGAGGGAAGTCTGGTAGAGCCTTTTGTGGCAAAGCAGTGCCTCCGTTGAACTCGGCCAGGGGCGTCAGGGTGTATCTCTCTTGGATAATCCTGACCTTCTGCAGATCGTCGGCTCCCTTTAGCTCAGTACGTGCGCAAACACCCAAGAACTCACTTTCCCCAACCACACACCTTCTGATTGTGGAGGGAACTGTTCCTTGCCATGTTGGGCCCGTTATCAGGAAATGGCCACCATCGTTACCGTCGAGCTTTGATCCGAGGAATGTAACATTGTTGTGAAAGAGGTCGCAGATCTGTATGCTGTAAAATCGATCTTGTCCGATTGGCGGCAACGAAATGACCATGGGTTCAGTGCGGAGATCGAGCCACAGCATGGAGTAGATTGTGTCGTTGTTCAAAAGGACACCTGACCTGTTGGTGTGGTCTGCGAGGTCGGTGTTGTGCGTCCATTGGTTGAAGTTGCTTGCAAGGACGGCGGCTGAATAGATAAGCTTGTAGTGCTCAACCATCGGAAAGAAGAAAACGTAGGCTTCCTTTGCCAGGTCTTGGGCACCTTTCAGGGACACGTCCATTCTGCTGTCATGCACCAATTGGTGATCCGGTAGCTAAGAATTGGGTTCCTGGTGACTCCCACTCTCTGTCGAGAAGAGCGTCGGCAGTTTGACTGAGCTATAGCGTTTGTGTGCATGCATTATAAAATGTTCGCCACTTCCGTAGCGCAGGAAATTTTATTATGGACTGCATGGCTTCGCAGGCGCAATGCGCGTTGTGCAGCCTAATGCATGGTCTTGCGCTTCTGAAGCCCCAATATATCCGCGCGTTACTTCTGTACGTGTGCATGTCTAACCATGGTACAAGACAATAATGGAATTGTATGGGAACAATTCTGACACATTGTTTAACTAATCAGAAGTGTGGTAACAATAAATTTGTACATGTACGTATAGTATTTTGTGCAGTTGCTGAAGCAAGTAATCAGCTGCAATAATGCATTGTTATAGTTGAGTAGTGGCTGTATAGCTGGGTAGAAACATACATATACATGTACTTGATGCTGAGGGTGCATCAATTATGATATATCTCTCCCTCCACACTGACTATACAACAATAGATCTTCACATAGCAATTAACGTCAGCATATGCAACAATAGGTCTTCACATTGCGCACTGATTAACATCAGCATAGCTATATACCAGCTGTCAACAAGATCCATTACATCTGGTTAGAACTACTTGCCTCAGTGTACCGGACTCCACGAATTTCATGGTTATTATCTCACTCCGATTATCATTGTATCAAGTTGTATTTGCCCATGCATATCCCAGATTGCCGCAAGTAGCTTTTTGATAGAGCTCTCCCTCCAACATGAACATGGGGGGGACTGGGGACTGCATCTGATTCCAGAGCATGGTCCAAGGTACCACAGAGGAAACCTGAAGTGCCGTTTGCAATTGACCCCAATGTTTTTGCTGAGTCATGCATCACAATTAACCATGCTTCCTGGGAGACCCTATAATAGCTACTTCCTTTCAGAGTTCCAATGGTCACAAACCTGTATTGTTGGAATAAGATGCCTAATGGCATTGGATGAGAAAAACCGTGGCCAGAAGAAAAAGAAGTGGCCAGATCTCAGCGTGTTTATGCACATACACATTCCAAGCCTCCTCTGTATACAACATATCTGAGGCTTAGGTGGCTTGGTGGGGAACCTGGTGCATTAGTATTGTACCCAATTATTCGTTACTCATGCACATTAAAGAGAACTTGAGAAATGTTCTCAGTGTGCATAAATAAATAAAACAGTCCTATAGGAAGGAAGACCTACCCAGGTCGAAACGTTGGTTGATTAATTACATCTCGGTCACGAACTTAGGCAGATTTTGACTTACTCCTATAGCTATATACCTACTAAGTACTACAGATGTTTGCAGGTCACTTGTCGCGTGCAGGAACGGAAGGATTTTGTTTTCACACGTGACCATGGCCCAGGCTAGCTAGTACTGAAAACGCTAGCGCTCGCCTACAAAAAGGTATTGACGTGGATATTGGTCCGGCAGGAAGTGCATACTATAATACTTTAAGTTACGTAACGGACATGCCTTCGCATTCAGCACCTGGCCCTATACCCTAACCCATCGCACTACTTCCTTCGTTCCAACTATGCAATCTCACCCATCGAGTTTAGTATTATAGTCTCGTTCCCAGACGATTTTCTCGGCGGAATGTAAAGTCTGGCCCGCGAGACTATGGAGTTTATGCCAAATTTGCCAATGCCAACACGCGTCCGGCGCAAGTGTTTTGCTGTGGTACGGTGCGTGCATACGATGAGTCTATACGGCCATGCGCTCGCGGCTGCGCTCGTACGGTCAAAGGTTCATCATATCTGCAATCGCCCAACATGGAGCATACAGAACACAACAACAACAGGAATACTCAACGCACACACAGAACACTTGAATAAAGTCCCAGGCAATGAGTGTGCAACCTGTGTTGTCTTGTCTTGGGGGAAACAGGTGATCCATTGAAGATGCAGGAAACTGTAGCATGGTCACTACAGACTAGGGCAGACGGGGCGTGTACGCGCACGCGCGGCGCGGGTGAATGAACTTTGAACTTTGAAGCGGTATATCGCAGAGTCGGTAGACTCTGTATGTAGGGATACGACGTACACGCAATATATGCTAATACAAAAGAATCTCTCCAAATCTCAGAAACGGTACACTTATAAGCCTTTATAACCACATACCGTTCATCTTCGAGTGTTTTTATGACCAACAAGACTCCTCGCGTCGCGAAAAACCGTCGTGAAAGTACCGCACCAGGTACTCGCAAAACGGGCAAATTGTTTTTCTTTCTTCTTTCTTCTTTCTTCTTTCTTCTTTCTTTCAGACGGGCTAGCTCAACGTCGCCTCAATCCCTCATGATGGTTTTCGCACGAAACAGCAGCATTTTACACCGAGCAGTGCACCAGCCCATCGCTTTATGGCAACCTCCAGGTCTTCACCAGGCGGCTACAGCTGCCCACTCAACAACTATGGCTTCATTTGTCACGCCATTTTCATGTTTGTACGCATGCGCACTTAAACGATCACTTAGCAACGATACGTAATTATTATTCAAGATCGCTGAATTAGAAGTGCCTTGCGCTGTTGTGTTACCGTAACTAGACTGAGGTAGACTGTGTTCTGTGAGAGGGGTGAATGCCTATCTAAAGACTCAACAATGTGTCACTACTACTATCTGGTATAGCTATTTTACCTACATGTATACTACTTCAGGTCAGGGAGCACTGGCTTAGTATCCATCCAGAAAAGGGTTGGCTTTTGAGATGCTTGGGTCTGATTCTTCAGCCATTGCTGGCAGTGTAAATGCCAGAGTCCAGTATGCATGCGCCTGCTGCTAAAAAAAATGACATAAACAAGTAATAAAAAACATTTAAAATGTAACAGGATGTAGGGATACCAGAACCGCAAAAAGTAAGGAAACAAGGTAGGGATGATCACACAAAACAGTGAAGTATACAATCCCCCTACATATCTTTTTTCATTATACACATATTATGGAAAAAGATCTCTGTAGGGGGTTGTATACTTCACTGTTTTGTGTGATCATCCCTACCTTGTTTCCTTACTTTTTGCGGTTCTGGTATCCCTACATCCTGTTACATTTTAAATGTTTTTTATTACTTGTATATATAGGTTTCCGCAAACACGCAATTAAATTTTGGTTCAATAATTGCGCTTTAATTAGCTACATTCCAGCAGCAGGGGGAGGGACTGAACTCGCTCTGAATTCGTGCTCTGCTTTTTGAGGTCAGTAGGCCCGCAGCATTGGCGTTTCTCAAACGTAGCTAGCTTCTTATTGCCTATAGCTCTCTCTATGTGTACCTAACAGCAGAGTGCTCACTTACAACTGTTGAAAATGTCTCATAAAAGCATTAATGGTCCACCAAATTTGAGACAACTAATTGCCCTCCCAACAAGACATGGGAAAGTGAACGTCCCCCAGGAGATAGGGGTGAAGTACCTAGCCCTTGGGTCTCAACTGCTCGAAGACCCCAGTGGTTCAGTGGTGAGCAGCATGGAGTACAGACTTCGAGAAAACCCCCAGCGAATAAACAATGAGATCCTCCGGGAATGGCTGAAGGGACAAGGGAGGAGACCAGTCAGCTGGAGGACACTGATTGAGGTCCTCCAAGACATCGAGTTGAGGCAACTTGCAAGAGGCGTAGAGGATGCTTGCCCAGCTGACAGCATGGATGTTGAGCCGGAAACAGCCCCTGCCTCATGCATATGGCTGAACATGGCAGCCATACTTGTTGCTATCATCTCTATGCTGGGCTTGCTTGGATACTTTTTGCCGGATCAACCACCTGTACCAAATGGTTACATGGCTGTGTTGAAAGACACTTACCAGAACCAACCGGTCACAGATCCTGACCACTGGCTAGGAGTTATGATGCCATTCATTAACCTGACACTAACTGAGGTTGATATCCTAGGATCTCTTGAGTATCTTAAGCATGAACTAAGTCTCGATGAAGTAGTTAACGGAGTCGAGGAGGGCTCTAAAGTCCTCATACAGGGTAGGCCAGGAGTTGGAAAAACAACTATACTGAGACACATTGCAAAGCAGTGGGTTGAAGGAAACTACTTACGGAATTTCCCACTGATGGTTTTAGTCCGTCTCGGTCACACCCCAAACAGCAGAATGACAAACCTAGAGAGCATGCTGGACTATCATTCTCATGGCTTCCCAGACACTGCAAGTGTTGCAAGAGAACTGGGCCGCACTGGTGGGAAGGGAATCTGTTTTCTACTGGATGCTCTCGATGAGTACTTGCCGTGCACAAGAGGATGACTTCATCTACCAACTAATAGAAGGTAAAACCCTACCAAATATTGTTGCCTCACGTCCAAATGCTTCATACCCTCTGCGGAAACATTTCACAAGGAAGATTGAAGTTGTAGGGTTTCGCAAACATCAAATCCAACAGTACATCAGCGCTCTTCCAACCACTAGTGCTGCCATCATATCAGAGTACCTCGATTGGCACAAAAATGTTGCACTTGTAAGTTATTTACCCTTGCACCTTACAATTGTGACATACCTGGCTCTCCATTCTGAGAAAATTTCTCTCCTAGATCTAGACACTGATACCAAGATCTACCACATGTTTGTGAACCTCACATTCTGGCAAAGATACAAAGATGTGGAGAACTTAGATGAAATCCACAGTCAAGCATTCGGTGCAATATCCAAAATTGCCTTTGATGCTACCACAACATCTGACCACTTTGAAAGCAGTCTTAGATGGCATAATATGAATCCTGAATTGAGGACCAAAGTTGAATCCTTCAGTATCCTTTCAATTAACAAGCAGCGTGAAGGAGATATAATTCATTCTCACTTCACATTCTCTCATTACACTTTTCAAGAATTCTTTGCTGCATACTACTTAATAACATTACCTCATGAAGAGCAAATGATAGCACTGGAACTCTACAAGCATTCCCCTCGATTAATGTGGCGGTTTTTCTTTGGTCTGCTCAGAGTCCACAGTTCAGAGAATACCACAAAACTCTTTGAAAAGTTTGCTCGTGCCCATATATATAGCTCTATTGAGGTCTTGTTGTGTGCTTATGAGTTAAAAAAACCTTCCATTTCAGACGTTCTTGTCCAGGCCCTCGAACATTCTATTACAATTAGATATGTACGTCACCCATCGGACTGTGCGGCAATTGGATACGCAATATCACTGAATCCCCATCAGTTTAAGAGACTAACAATAGGGTTTGATTGTTCTGTGGACACCCAGGAGGCATGTTTTGCTTCCCTTTGTGCCAAACTTCCAGAAACAAATGGGGTGGTACAGCTAACATTAGGTCAACTCATGATTTTATCTGACCGCACAGTTTCAGCTATGGTTACATTTCTCCAACACTTTCCAAATTTGCAACAACTTGAGCTGGTTGACTTGGGTGTACATGTGACTCCTAGCTTTCCTACGACTACCGTTATTAGAGAAATTGAAGGGCTTAGACACCTGCGACACCTTGTTAATCTTAAGGTCAGAATCAGAAGATCTTTCCAGGTAAAAGAATCAATAGATGAAATCCTGACACATCTCATCCAGTACCTCACTTTAGGAGACAATATTGGAACTGAAATTGTAAAACTGTTGCTACTTCATTGAAGTACCTGACAAACCTGGATGTGTCAAGAGCTGGGATTGGTAAGATGAGGCAGTGGCTGTAGCTGAGGGACTAAAGAATTTGGTGAACCTTCACCACCTCAATCTGAGAGATAACTATTTGGGGGATGGTGGAGCAGTGGCTATAGCTGAGGGACTGAAGAATGCAGTGGTCCTTCAGCACCTGGATCTGTCACTGAATTACATAGGAGATGATGAAGCAGTGGCTATAGCTGAGGCACTAAAGAATGCAGTGAACCTTCAGCACCTGGATCTGTCAGAGAATGAGATTGGAGTTGATGGAGCAGTGGCTATAGCTGAGCGACTAAAGAATGCAGTGAACCTTCAGCACCTGGATCTGTCATGGAATGAGATTCAATTTGGAGATGATGGAGCAGTGGCTATAGCTGAGGGACTAAAGAATGCAGTGAACCTTCAGCACCTGGATCTGTCATGGAATGAGATTGGAGTTGATGGAGCAGTGGCTATAGCTAAGGCACTAAAGAATGCAGTGAACCTTCAGCACCTGGATCTGTCAGAGAATGCGATTGGAGATGATGGAGCAGTGGCTATAGCTGAGGCACTAAAGAATGCAGTGAACCTTCAGCACCTGGATCTGTCAGAGAATGAGATTGGAGATGATGGAGCAGTGGCTATAGCTGAGGGACTAAAGAATGCAGCCTCACTGCAAAGACTCGAACTGATGTGGAATAATATAGGACCTGATGGAGTTGCAGTACTGGCTGAAGGAATTAGCAGTGTCAGGAAGGGTCCGAAAATCCTGATAATGAGTAGTTCAAGAGTTGGAAAATCAACTCTACTGAGACACATGGAAAACCAGTGGGCAGAAGGAAAATTTATGCGGAGTTTTCCACTTGTTATTTTAGTTGACCTTGGCCACACCCCCAGCAACAGGATCACCGACCTAGAGAGCATACTGGAGTATCATTCCCACAAATTTCAATGGACAGACACTGCAAGTGTTGCAAGAGAACTGAGCCACACTGGTGGTGACGGTATCTGTTTTCTACTGGATGCTCTTGATTATTATTACTCACAAACTCCGGCCTACACACAGTGATTACATCTACCAACTGATACAAGGTGACATACTGCCTAATGCAGCTGTGATGGCAACCTCATATGGATATATCCCACACTGCAGAAACATTTCACAATTGTTTTTTAATTACACTCCTGGTATAGGGAAATTTTTTTTAGTTAACCACCTTTTGAGTGAATTGGCTTTGAAATGAAATACTGCAGATGATTGTACATGCTGACTGTACATACAAGCAATCTATAATTATGTGTGTAAGAGTGTGTGTGTTGAGTTGTGCAACCTTTTGGGTTTGTTACGTAATAGCCATGATAGCTAGGTTACTTATCGTCATTTTTAGTCAAAACACTGCATTTCACACGATCAAAGCCTGGGATGCACTATGCTTACTGGGAATTAAACAGGCATTCACTAGTCCATGACGTTTTGGATTGAACTTGTACCAGTACGGATCATTATACAGCATTTTTTATACTGCATGGATAACAATAATAACAATAATGGACTGTATAACTTCAGTTTTGACAGACACTACCAGACTCTACACACATGTCCATAGCTAACCACCAAAGTTAAAAACATTGTCAGAATACAGAGTGACAAAGAAAGGTACAGGTTTGGGTGGAAGTTGGCTCCATGTGGATGGCATGATAGCAAAGGTCCCCTTTGGTACAGCCGAGGCTTCCAGTACAGTGAAACCCGGCCTGTGCAAAGGGTAGAAAGATCAAAATCATACACTATAGTGGACACACACACAGGCCCAGGTGTGTTTATCGTACCGTAATGGTCCTGAATCAACCTTCTTGAAGTCTGTTCCCTGTGATTCAGCAACCATTTCCAGTCTCACCACCAACTCCCTAGAAACACACATTGCACACTGTTATTCAAGCAGTCAGCAGTGACTCAGCACCACGTAACGTTTAACAGCAATCTTACTTGGGCGCCTGCAGCTTCACCATCACGTGGGAGTTCAGGGATGGGTTAGTGTACTTGAACCTTGGAGGGTCTTTCTGCCCAGGCTTCCAGTCTCCTCGTAGCTATGCAATAATAATCGTTAGGCTCAGTATCGATACACAGGCAGGCATAGCCTCGTTCCCAGGCCATCTACATGCACCTCCAGTTTTTGATCACTTACAGTATGATTGTATTTTTGCCTACTGTAAGCTGGACAGGTACGTGTAGAAGGCCTAGGAATGAGGCTAGGCTGGCATGCAAGACGTGTTACCTGCTTCGAGTGCAAGTATGGGTTGGGTACAGCAGTCAGGACAAAGTCACAGGTGGAATAAACCTGAAGAGGAGTGAGACCAAATGCAGGTTCATTTTAATGGAAATGTGTAATCCTGGCCAGACCCGCTAGTGAACAGTAGCGATCTGCCTGCAGAGTCAAGCTTAACATTCTATACGCAACTCTGACTACATGAATTTCACTGTACCCTGAGCGTGTAGTGTATTGTACTCAGACTTTCAAGCTGTGACACAATGATGGTGTAGACCGAGGAGCCCCGAGGGACCTGCTCCAACTTGGCCAGATAGTGGGGAGTGTTGATCTTCACTCCCTGCACCAGAAACCTCTCTACAGGACAAGAGACACGACCAAAAATAGGATCACAGCTAGGACAAAAGTTATTCTTAACAGTTACATGTAGATCTTAGCATAGCCAGTAATGTTCTATACCTGGGAAGTAGATTCTTTTCCCATCACTTTTCGCAATGTGAAGAGTAATGAATTTCTCATTGTTAGCAAAGTCACTCTGCGGACATGATAAGAGGGCAACATGAGGGAATACTTTCATACAGGAGACTGAGGAGAGGCTGAGGGAGAGGGGGAGAGGAGAGGGAGGGGGAAGGGAGGAGAGGGGGAAGGGAGGAGAGGGGGAAGGGAGGAGAGGGGGAAGGGAGGAGAGGGGGAAGGGAGGAGAGGGGAAGGGAGGAGATGAGGAAGGGAGGGGAAGGGGAGGAGGCAGGAAAGGGGGAAAGGAAGCACACTGCTGACCTTGGTTGTGATGTGTCTGGAGAGGAGGACCCACACCGAGGCTGTCTGGTCAGAGCAGTTGACCTTCAGTGAGTACTGGGGATTATTACCTACACAAGGTGGGGCAGATATGACTCACACTGGTCACATTCCACTCACTCTAGAACTTACTGATGTCATACCAATCTTTCTCAACATTGCTGGGTTTCCATACACTGTAGGGAGAGAGGATTGGGAATGGGACATAATTATGAGAGAATGGGAATTAGATTATAACTTACTCATGTACTGTGGACTTGTGTCTAAAGATTTCTGGTCTCCAGTTGATGTAGATGACGTCATAGAAGGTCTGCAACGACTTCCAATCGATCCAAAACACACCTATAAGCAAAGAGTTTTATTATAAGCTCTATTGTAGGTTGTTGTTGTTGTTGTTGTTGTGTTTTTTTTTTTGGGGGGGGGGGGGGGGGGGGGGGGGGGGGGGGGGCAGGAGGAGAGAGGGGAGGGGAGGGCAGGAGGAGACAGGGGAGGGGAGGGCAGGAAGAGAGAGGGGAGGGGAGGGCAGGAAGAGAGAGGGGAGGGGAGGGCAGGAGGAGAGAGGGGAGGGCAGGAGGAGAGAGGGGAGGGGAGGAGGAGAGAGGGGAGTGGGGCCATACCATTGTCAATTTGCAATGCTTGGTTCTGATCAAAGTTCAGCACCCTCCTTAGTTCGGGTGTCCAGTGGGCTTTGTCATGCTCAGAGAAGTTACCCTGAATTGTTTGTGAACAGCACATGCAGCTGAGCAGTCTCAATACCAGACCCTCTCACATGCAGCAGCCGGTACATGTACCTTCCATCTTTTGTGGCTCCATGGGTTTTTTAGCTGTAGCAATTTCAGGCCCTACAAGGGAAGCACAGTGTATGTTGTATAACAAAGGAAGCTCCACCCACCGAGATTTATTGTGTGACCTTTGACCTTTGATGCAAGTGCACCTCTCACCTTAATTTCAATCACATTGAGAACAGCGTAGGCGTGTGTGGGCACCAGGCCTGCCCTCTCTGTTTGTGCCTCTGAAAGCGCTCCGGTTGCTACTGATAGCAGAGAGTCACCTGGTGAGGGAGGGAGGGAGGGAGGAAGGGAGGACAGAAGGAGGGAGGGAGAGAGGGAGGAGGGAGGGAGAGAGGGAGGAAGGGGGTGAAGGAGGGAAGGAGAGAGGAGGGAGGGAGGATAGTTAGTTACATGCAGATTATCACTGTTGGGCTGGTGTGTTTCACAAGATCGTCCCACCTCTTCGTAAAGACTGTTCCATTTTCTTGAATGTGGCCTCATCAGCGTCCTTCATTCCAATCCGTTCAGGGATCCAGCCCGTCAATGCATGAAGATCAATATTCTACACACAGACAATGCACAACTCATAGCCCATATCCCAGCGGGCCTCTGTCCCAACTCTTCTTCTCCCCAACATGGATCCCTTACAGGTGGGTGGGGCCTCAGATATTGTTCTGGCAACAGGCAACTAACTAGCAACCAAAAAACATGATAAACTTCCTGCACTGTTTTATCTGACTATGATTTTGGAGTGTACTAGCCCATATTCCAGGCTCCAAGTTGCACGTGTTGGCATGCGCAGTGACCATCCTACCACAGGCACACTAATATGAACACTGGTCCTAAAGTCCTATCCAATAACTTACTGAGCTTGATCCTGGAAAGTCATAGCCTCCCATAACCTGAGGAAGAGATTTCGTTATCCATCATGTGATGATGTTGATGTGAGGATTGCTAATAAGATTGCAATCCATGATTTAGTGTACCGAATACCCTCGCCTCATTCCCAGGCTCCCATGCGGCCTGGGAACGAGGCTGCAAATACCAAAACCCCAGTCTAGCCGATTAGCCTACATGTGTACATTGTGTATACTTGTAAGACTAAGGTACATTCTCATTCCCAGACCATTCTGAGAATGTGATAAGCTAGAGATGAGGTACCTGGTACACATCAGATGCTAATCTACAAGTACTTATGGTTTCCCACATCAGACTGCAGTAGCTGGACTCGGACCTTCATGTAAGCCTTCTCAATGAGGCTAATCCAGAACTCGTCTCGGCTACTGGAGTAAGAGCACAGTGGCTCTCCATGCTGACCCATTGGCAGACGGTCGTCAATCACCACCTGGGAAGAGGGAGGGAGGAGGGAGGGAGGGAGGGAGGGAGGGAGGGAGTGAGGGAAGGAACAAGGGAGGGAGGGATTGAGGGAGAGTAATGTATTACAGAGAGTTGAACCCTGTCATTCAGCGTCTATAGTAGCTCTGCTTCCCAATGTCCCACCTTTCGCTTGCATCCATTGAGGTTTAAACAAACGAGGTACTTCCCATTGGGGTTGATGATAGGCTCACCATTCCTGTTCTGCGGGAAGATACACCTGCAAAGAACGAAGGTATAAACTACGGTACATTCTAGATGGCCTGAACTAATAACGGGCCTTGGAATGGAACTGAGTAGGTAAGGGAATGGAATGGAAGTCCAGGAGTATGGGAATGAGATTGTTTAGGTTTGGGTGCAGGGACGGACCTGGTGACCAGTCTGGTCTTGAACCTTTTCTCATAGTCTGCACTGACGGCCAGTGAAGCAATGAAAGAACAGTCTCCAATGATACTCTGGGGAGGAGGAGGAGGGGAGGAGGGGGAGGAGGGGGGGAGGAGGGGGAGGAGGGGGAGGAAGAGGGGTGGGTTAGTACTATATATCTGCTACCAAAATTTCGAAGTCGCATAATACATAACTGTAGCCTTGCATGTCTATTAATGAGACGAGAGAAAGAACCGAAATGTGGGAAAAAAGTCCAGAGATAAGCAAGCTATAGCTGAACTGAGCACTGAACCTCTGTCCAACCATACCCTGACTGTGACTGCGACAAGGGACGTAATCTGTCTTATTTTGTGGATCATGAATTTAATTAACAGCCTATTCACTATTATTCTGTGTGTTGGAGGATGTGCCTGTGCCGTTGGTACCCTGTGAAGCCCCAACTGTGGCTAACCTTGGTTGCAAGCTTGTACTTGACACCGTCTGATACAAATAGCCCTGGGGTCCCCATGAATATCATTAAATAGCTCCATTTTTAGGTGAGCTGCTTTCCCATTAGGATCTACTCTGGAGCCATAGCAAAGGTAGCCAAGGAGCATTGCAGACACGTTGGAAAGGAAAGGGAGCGTCTTTTCCCAACCTCCACAGATGAAAGGGGATAACGTTGGAAAGGAAAGGGAGCGTCTTTTCCCAACCTCCACAGATGGAAGGGGATAGTATAGATTACCACTGCTTGTAGCTAGAGTGTACAAACCAACCTGCTTTATAGTGAGGCTTGAAATCAGGTGGACCATTTTCGGGTTGTCACAGATATCGTGGGGTCTCATCCACCCCCCAAGCTGTGCCTTCTGTTTGCTGGCGAGGGGGATTAGCCCCACTGGGTCCTTGTAATCCTGGGGGAGGGAGGAGACAGTCCGAAGTTCCGAGAGATCGGCATCGCTCCAGGGGAGGTAGGTTACGCCATTGATAACTGAGGTTGCCCTGTGTGTGTGTGTGTGTGTGTGGAGGGGGGGGATACATAAGCACAATAAGCATAATATGAAACATCCTCTTTCCTCTCTGCATCACCAAAGCAATCTTTCTCTAGCCTCAGTCCCAGGCTCTCCTCAAAACTGGGGTGAGGAGAGAGCTTGGGACTGAGGCTACCATTTTCCTGCTCTCTCCGCTTTCCTCGCTACCCTCCCTACCTCCTTCCCACCCTCCCTCACTCCCAACCCACCCTCCCCCTTCTCTCCACCCTCCCCTCCCCTTCCCCACCCTCCCTCCCTCCTCAGCTCCCCACCCTCCCTCCCTCCCCAGCTCCCCACCCTCCCTCTACCTCCACAGACATACCTCAATACTTTGAGCTCTGTGTCCGACATGTTGTTCTTCCTCCGCCCCATCGTGGAGTGTGGGGAGTGAGGGCGGGGGGAGGGGGTGGAGGAGGGGGCAGACGAGGGAGGCTTAGGAGGACCAGAGCTATAGGCATTGAACTTTGGACCCGTGGTGAGGTCACTATCAGCATCCAGGAAGCTGATTAACGGACCTGCAGCAAGAGACGTGTACAGCTGATATACGCCATTTCCTCACCTGCCGTGACTTATATGCTACAGTAGTCATACTACTCTCCTAACAGCAGATTTTTCTGCTTCTCTCAGAGTGACCAGCATATAGAGTCCCCTCTTGGCAAGAGAAACCCACAAGACGAATCCGTACGTGGTCTGACTGAGAGTAAAATCTATGTCAGATGCTCTTACCACTAACACACTTTTCCCCCTAAATTAATCACCGCCCTAGCAGCACATGTACATCTGAATCAGTATACCACTATGATGCCCTGTAGACTACGTTGAGTTGCCTCGAGATTACATCGCAAGGGAAACCGACAGCTTCTACATGTAGCTCAGTACCTCTGGGGAGCCTCTTCTCGGGAGGCCGCGTGGGCCTCCTGCTCGGTCCTGGGGCTGGTTTCCCCCCTTCCTGTGGTGCACCCGAGGGAGGGGCAGGCATGTCGTCTAGGAGGAGGTCGAGGGAGGGGGCAGTTGCGGATGGGGTGTGCTCGGGCTCCAGTTTTAGTTTCTCCAGTCGATCAAGTGCTTCCATTGTGATGATCTTGACCTTCTGTTTATCTGCCTCTCTGGTCATGGCCTTTTGCTGTGTGTGTGCGTGTGTTTGTGTGTGTGGCTAGTGCCATTAGGGCTCCAACTGATCACTGTCGTCTGTGCACAACCCTAGAAGTTAATACAAAACTCGGTTGTTAGTGCAACTGCCTGATGACTCACTGCTTCCAGGGCAACCTCAATGGCACAGCTGTACATCTTGGAAGCCTCTGACCTTCGACCTCGCTTATCATCCAGAAGAGCCAAGTCCAGCAGGTACTCTATCTGGTGCATGTACTTCTGCAGACAAGCAAGACAGACAGAATTGTACACATACATGTACACTCCATCACTGTATTGTACACATACCGGTACACTCAATCACTGGAGACTGCCGAGATCAAAACATTTGACATGCATGTACACTCTGTCTGTATGCTACATTTAATACTACGACGTGGATATTGGTCCGGCAGGAAGTACATACTTAAGGTATAGGTACCGGAAACGCGCGTGCATCTAGAACCGGCCCTGGCCCTAATATACCCTAACCCATTGCCCTACTTCCTGCAGGACCAATATCCACTTCGTTAATACTAATCCTGACCTTATCCCTTTCTGCCATTCCTCCAGTTGCAGCTGTTGATTTTCTAGGGATCCCTGGAAAATCAAAAGTTATATATACATACACGTAGATGCTTGATCAATTGAAGAGGGGGGATTCATAGAAGTACATGGCCCATCTTTGTTTAATATACCTTGAGCTTTGGCTGTGCTGAGATACTGTCGTATCTCCTCCGCCCTTCTCCCGTACTCCATCACTTGGTCCATGATGGGGGCGAACATCGGCGCCATCGAACACGCTTGGCTCAGCGCCTCAACAGCTTCACTGTAGAACGCCATGGCACCACTAAAGTGGCCCTGCTGATCATACTGCGTAGCCTTTCGCGCGCACTCCAGACCATCTTTGTACCGCTGTTCAGCATACAAAGAAAGGTCCATAGCCAAGCTCTAGCTCGATCTCCCGTCGACAATTTCTACCTTTTAATTTTTCAGATGATGTAATTTCGATTAATTAGAGATGTCAAAGTTCTCTCACAACAACTCACAAAAAACTATATGTATGATCAGCCGTTGTCCTCTTTCAGTAAATCCTGCAATTCAGCATTGTCCTCCAGCAGTACTGCTAACTCCTGGTCATTGTTCTTGTCACTCTCTTGGCTTTGCTTGCCACGCACCTGCCGCCTATCTCCCTCCCTCTGCGACTCCGGGCGTCCTTCCTTCTTGTGCGACTCAAGCCCTTCAATCTCTTGCTGTTCCCTGAGTAACTCCTTCATGCTTTCTTCTATCTGTTCAACAACAGGTTTCTGCCCAGCCTTTCTGAGGCTTGCGGTGGTTCCTTGTTTACGTGAGTGAATCCCATCACTGAGCGTGTCACTTTCCACCTGGGAAGGACCTTGCCGCCGCCGGTGCTGCTGCTGTGTGTTTGTACCCATGCCGTCTTGAGCTGTAAACTGGTGGTCTGCATTTCCTGTCTCTTGGAAATTCTGGTGAGTTCTTCTCTGCTCCTGACGAATGGTTCCTGCAAAGGAGATGTAGGGCAAACATTATGGATGTTGTTGCTAAGAGACATGTACCCTGGCCTTGCAGACATCATTTGGTTTTGACAATTAAGGACTTGTACATCTTGTTTGCATAATGAGCACAGCCCTCTGATTCATCAAACCTTAATACAGTTTTGTTGGTGGAGGATTGGATGCAGTGTTATCCTCGGGCTGGACTGTGGGCCCAGCTGTCCCAACTTTGTTCCCATGCAGCCTAGGAACGAGGCTACCCCACCATGTAATAGAATTCACTCTTCTCTGTAATATTATTCCATCTCCAAGATAGTAATTATGGCCTTCATTCGGGAAGACGTTGTTGAGCTGTCAGAGCTGTCAGAGTACAGACTAGCCATTGACCACCTTGCCTCCCTCCTAGGTATACATCCATCAGCAAGAGACTAGCCACTACCTCCCTCCATACCTCCTGCTTGTTTCTCCTCCTCCTGGTCACCAATGACATCCAGCTGCTCGTACATCGGTCTGGTGTCATCGTGCACACCCTCCCTCCTCCCATCCTCCCCTCCACCCGCCACTGCAGGCTGGGCGTGATTCCCGTGACCCACACCTGCAGCAAAAACATGAAGAAGCAGTCCATGATTTGTGTTCTGCCTGCTACATTAACCATTTGAGCCTCAACGTGCAAACAAAAATGTACTGTAAGCGCCGAAAACTGGGCGATGGACTGGGAATGAGGCTATCAATTAAGTTAGAGTTCTGCTGATAGACATGGACATTCCTGTCAATTTCCCTGAATGCAAACAGTGCCTTTCCATCTATCTATCTATCTATCTATCTATCAATCTACCTATCTATCAATCTACCTATCTATCTATCTACCTATCTATCTATCTACCTATCTATCTGTCTATCTATCTATCTATCTATCTATCTATCTACCCATCTACCCATTACCCCATAATCTCATGTACCTTGTTTGGTCTTATTTGCTGTATGTTTGTGGGTGTTGTTGCCAGCCGGGGCTGTGCCATTAGCAGCAGCTGCCGCCAGGGAGGTGTTCTGCAGGAAGCCGAACTTGAAGGCAAGAGTAGGGTTCTGTCTGGCAACATCCATTATTTTATCCTGTAGTTCTCTGAGCTCCTTTTGGAGCTGCAACTTTTCCTGATGGAAGAGGGAGTAGTGAAATGCAGAGGGGGGGGGGGGGGGGGGGGGAGATGGAAGGAGGGAGAGGGAGGAGGGAGAGGGAGGAGGAGACGGAAGGGGGAAGAGGGAAGGAATGACAGAGTGGTAATCTAGTATCCTTAAGAGAATGAGCTGATTCAGAGAATGAGCTGCTGAGCACCACAAAGTAGTCAGAGAGTGACGGCTCCCAACTGGACCACATGTTGGTTGTCTTTACCTGCACGCACTGGTTGAGAATGGCGGTGTCGTGCTTCTTTGTGTCCTGTGCTTTCACCTTCACATCCGCCTCTTTACCTGTCCCGATGGGTGGAGTAGTAATCCATGTTAGTCTCATCCCAGGACATCACTGGCTGTAGTCTTGCATATATACAGTGTCAGTGTACTAGGCTCTTTCCACAATGAAGCAGGAAAGAGCCTGTGAACAAGGCTACAATTCAGAAGCTGGCAGACTTTGGGAGCATGGACAGGATGAGGAGTGTGTGAGCTCCCGACAGAATACAACCTATGTGCGCTCAGCAGTGTATGTTCACAGGTGCACACAGCTATGTATAGCGCATTGGGCCACTGGAGGAAGAATTGGTATTCATATCATGAATCCAGTTGAGTGAAACCCATAATCAAAATACAACAGCAATTCTAGTGACTCTTTGATCCAGGACTTTTTGCTATGTATAGCGCATTGGGCCACACAGACCCTAAAATATGTCCATCTAATTGGTATTCATATCATGAATCCAGTTGAGTGAAACCCATAATCAAAATACCACAGCAATTCTAGTGTTATAAATACTGGAGGAGTACTATTATTAGTGGCCATGCATGCATGGCCAAAGGCAGAAAGCCGAGCCCACAGACGGGGGCATAACCACTTTAAGCCCCAATGGGTCACTCTTGGGAGAGTTGACCCAGAAGGACTTTTTGCTTCATTTTCATAGGCTCATACACAGGCTTCCCATCGCAGATTATGTCTGACAACTTTAGCAAGGAAAGCCTGGGAGAAGCCTGTATATGAGCCTACTGTGACATCTACCGGAAACAGCGCCACTGAACACCTATTGTTGAGCCTGCAAGCTGGAGACCCAGGCCATCGGCCAGCTTTTCGTCGCTTACAGTCTGAATCTTAGTTCGCATGTGGGAGAGCCTGGGAACGAGGGTTTGAATACCCACGAAGAATTATAGTGAGTACCGAGTGCAAAAATGGTACTCCTTTGCTATCGCCTTTAACAACACCTCTTGCCCGCATAATAAAACTAGCAATCACCTTTATTGTTTCCACTCGTCTTGTCACTCTTGGGATCACGGAGCAGCCCAGCGTCGATGAAGAGTCTCCTCCGGCCCTTGGTGAGACCCTGGAGTTACATGGGCGGGACTCAGTGAACCAGTCTCATTCCCAAACTTGGAACCTGTTTACCTGAAACGTGATCTCCCCACTGTAGTACTCCTTGTCCAGCAGGTCCCACCGGCTTAGATGCTCAGAGGATAGCACATGATATACTGTGATAGAAAGTGTTTGTGTGTGCGTGTGTGTGTGTGTGTGTGTGCGTGTGTGTGTGTGTGTGTGTGTGTGTGTAAAGATCACTGGTTAGCCTCATTCCCAGGCTCCGATTCCAACATGAATGGTAATACGGACCTTATGCATATGACATCAATCTGCACCCTGTCTACACCGTATACTCAACTACACATTGTTGTACGAGTAAGACCGTGTCCTTATTGTGATTATAGAAATGCAAGCAGCTACATAGCTGTCTTCCAGGTATGTTAATGTTCCTGTAAGTATTTAGCGTACCTGCTCAGATCAGGCTGATCCCTAGCCTCGTTCCCAGGCCATTTTCGGATGGGGCCTGGGAACGAGGCTAGGCTGATCCCTACATAGATCATACAAAATCTTACTATCCTGTCAATACAATTTGCTGCCAATTAAATTGGCTGCTTGCATAGTATGCCTAATTGCATTGCATGGCACAAGGTCTACAGGTCTGAAAATGGAGCAGCACACACCTTGCATGGCCCCCTTGAAGCAGGCCAGGGGCGTGTCCATCCATATGGAGTACTTGCAGGTGGAGGTCTCAGAGATGTTGTGAAGTTGGGTAACAGCGCTGCAGTTGAACAGTACCTGCGGACAATGGAAGGAGGAGGGGGGGGGGGGGGGGGGGGGGGGAAGAAGGGGAGGGTTACACAGGCTGGCTGTCTGCTGTGCAATGGGCAGCTGGCTCACACACCTTTGCTTCTCTGTCTTTCGACCCACACCTCTCTCCCATCGCAAACAACATTCCAGTGAAAGTGTCATTTTCAATCAGCCACTCACGCCAGACTCTGCACACATGATCATGGGGGGAGAGGAATGGGAGAAGAGGGGGATGAAACCCAGTTTGCCTGACAACCTCATAATTATGGTGCACAGCAAAGAATGCCCTATCTGCTAGTGCCGCATCACATCTTCCTGAATTGACAACGAAGGTAAATGTACACTAACGCAACATGATGACATCACCACAAAATGTTATCATAACCTCACAATGTTGTAATGACATCGCTGTTCAAAGAGCAGCGTTCACTTACCCGAGTACTCCGTGGAAACTGTTCCAGCTGATCTTATCCTCCTTCTGGGTCACATTGTGAAATGGACACACCTTGTAGGTGTATCTGCGTGGACAAGAATGGCTGTAAAAATTACCACCACATGAACAGTATCCAAACTCCACAGTACAGTTGAATTGCATAGCTGTGGAAGCCGGTAATCTCAAGAGCTGGGTAGGTTCTTTCCTCCTGTGTTTGCTGAGAGGACAGAGCTCTGGGGGATCAGGACAAGGTATTTACAGTCCATTTATGCTCTTCAACAGACTCTGAAAAGGGAGGGGTGGTGCTCAGGGAAGGTGGGGCTTGGAGAGGGGTAGGGCTCATGCAGAAAAACTGGGGGTGGGGCTCAGGAAAAGTGGAGCATCCAACAGGAGGAATCACTGTAATGCCATGCATGCAAGTAACGGGGGGAAGGGATGGGGTGGGGCTAGGGGAGGGGTGGGGCTCAAGGAGGGTGGGGCTCAGGGAGGGGTGGGGCTCAGGGAAAGAAGGGGCTCAGGGAGGGGTGGGGTTAGGGGAAGGGTGGGGCTCAGGGAGGGGTGGGACTCGGGGAGGGGTGGGGCATGGGGAGGGGTGGAGCTCGGGAGGGTTGGGGTCAGGGAGAGATGGGATTCAGAGACTCAGGGAGAAATGGGGCTCAGAGAGGGGTGTAACACAGGGAGGGATGGGGCTCAGGAAGAGATGAGAGGTAGAGATGGGACTCAGAGAGGGGTGGGGCTCGAAGAGGGGTGGGGCTCAGGGAGAGATGAGAAGTAGAGATGGGACTCAGAGAGGGGTGGGGCTCGAAGAGGGGTGGGGCTCAAAGAGGGGTGGGGCTAAGGAATCCAACAGGAGAAAAGCATGCAAGTAGCTGTCAATGTTACCTCTTCAGTTTGGCTGTAAAGCACTGCCCCGCCAGCTGCTGAAGATGTGGAGGTCCTGTGGTGTACGGCAGACATGCATTGTACATGCAAGTACTATGGAAATGAAGAAAAACTCACCTGAAATATTTGCTGGTTGAACCCGAAGAATCAAATGTTTACTACCACTGCGGAGGGTCCAATAGAGAAGACCAGATTAATACCCTCATGGTATGGTATAACCATTGTGACTGCAGATAAGATACATGTAGCTGTACAGCCATGCAGAGACGTTTCACAGTGCATGGTGTCAAGGACATGCTGTATAGTTCCCAAAAGCGAACAACGGTAAGCTACAAAATGACAGGCTATGGTCTGGGAACGAGGCTACTGCTAAGGTACATGTAGACCAAATTATGATATGCCCAGTTTCCATTTTTGGTCGCTTGTTCTGTTTAAAGCTGCGATGATCTGAGCAACAAGAGTTAACAAAAGCACCTAATTAAGGAAATCTTCTGAGTACAAGGACCAGAATGGCTTAGCATGCAAACCAGGCCAGGTAGCACATTACACATTACCAAGAGTTCTCTTGACATTACTAGCTCCCTTCTACAGTAATTACCTTGAGCTTCAATGAGCAGGGAAAACTTCTCATATCAGATCTTCTTTCACAGTTTGGTCTGATAAGGGAGAGGGTTCTTGGACACTATTCTGAAAGTTGCTACTTTTTCATAAAGGAACAAAAAGATCGAGCAGCAACTTGCACTGCTGTGTCCGAAACCCCCTCCCTTACTTTACTCTCGGGGACACCTTTGTGGTCCTCTGGACAAATATATTTTCCGGATCAATATTCTGTGACAGTTAGACTCACGTGTGAAGTGAAGGATATCGGTGAATAGCTGGAGCATCAACAATCTTAATTTTGTCCGAGTGAACACCAGAAAGTGCCCAAGCTGAAGGATAATGAGTCAGTGATGATAATGTGTGGAAGAGACCAAGCAGCAACAAGAGCTATAACTCACCTAGCAGTAGTAACACTGATACATTGTGCAAAAGACTCCCCATTTTGGAAGTTAACTGACTCTTATTAGAGCGCACTTGTTTATAAGGTAACGGAGGGGGTTTCCGGACTGTCTTTAATTCCGGACACGGCATTCATGCCCCTCGCAATCCCTCCGTTAGCAGATTATGGTAAGTGCGCATGCATACCCTACCTCCAACACTGTGCAGTTGCTAGCAATAACTGCTCCCAGAGAGCGAAAACTGGAGCCGTGTCGGGAAATCCCCTGCTGTCCGGAAACCCCCTCCGTTACCTTAATCTAAATAAAGCACACCGTTGTCTTGAAAATTCAAAGATGACCTCGTTCATTTCTGCCTCAGAGATCAAAGCTGCCAAACAGCTGAAGAAGGAGCAGAGGCGAGCAGAAAGAGAGGAAATCCTCAGAGAAGCGAAGGAGAGCTATGAAAAGGAGAAGAAGCGCAGAGAATCGAAACGAGAGAGGGGGGAGGACGTATGGATTGCACCTGCTGTTAGTGAACGCCTGGGACTCCACAACGATTCCCCTCAGAGAAAAAAGCAAAGAAAACATAAGAAAGAGCACAAGAAGCACGTGAAACGTACTACAAAGAAGTCCAAAGCTAGGAAACGAAGTGAAAGCTCGTCTGCCTCCAATAGTTCAGATTCAGGTGAAGAGATGTGGGTGGAAAAGGGGGAGGACAACACGCCAAGATTTGAAACTCCTTCAGAAGTTCCGCCTTCTTCAGTTGAGGCTGTGCGACTGAAACGAGAGGACTGGATGACCATGCCGCTCGCTCCATCTGAACTGAGCATGACCACACTAATGGGGAGAAGGGAGGCCCAGGATAAGAAGAAGGTGGAGGAGAGAGATGAGGTATGCTGAGCCTGATGTGTTCTACTTCTTACTCTGCCTGACCTGTACATATCTTTTCAGAACCGGGGGGGGGGGGGGGGGGGAGGTGATCACTTCCAGTATCCAAAGCGATCCGTGCAGGGGTTGGTTTGGGTCTAGGGCCGAGACTAATAACGTAAGGTAGGGGGTTCTACATGTACATGTAGCCTCGTTCCCAGGCCGCGTGGGTGTTACCAAACACAGCACCAGTTACACCACTTTAGGAAGTACACCTGTACAATGGTAGGGTATGGATTAGCCTCATTCCGAGGTGCTCGATACGGGGTGCCTGGGAATGAGGCTAGGTATGGATGAACTTACCGTACATCAATGTACATGTATGCTTTTGTGCCAAAGTTTGCAAGGTTTGGAAACTATTTTATGGCACATTTTGACATGCCAATTTTAGAATTTTACCTAAATTGGCAGAAACAGCATTCCCATTCTATAGAGTGACTTATGTGCTATTTGTGCCAATTAACCAAATTGATATTGCATGGGAATAGACTAGAGAATATTGTGGTTACATGAGATATGAATGAGATATGAAGCTGGGAATTGTGCCATTGTGATCAACATAAAATGAGCTTCCAAATGATGTCTTTGAAACATTTTTTTATGTCGGTCACTTTTTTGGAAAAAATCGCACTCGACCAAAGGCTATAATCCATGGTTTTTTCATGATTTTGGGTCAAAATTCAACCTACAGCAAAACTTTTTTGGAAAAAATCGCACTCAACCAAAGGCTATAATCCATGGTTTTTTCATGATTTTGGGTCAAAATTCAACCTACAGCAAAATAGACATCATTGGAATGCTCCATTCATGCTGATCACAATGGTGCAAATCCCAGCTTCATATCTCATTCCTAGCCCAAGATACCTGCACAAAATTAGCGTGCTATAGCTGCATGCCCCAGACACCATAAAAGGTAAAAGGTAAGTTGTTTAATTTTTACCTCCAAGCCCTTTCAGCCAATGGCTGACCTCCCAAGGGGATCGAGGAGGGGTAAAGAAAGGTCACCAGTGAAGCAACAGGTGGGATTCAAACCAGGGACTTTTGGTCCACACTAACCACTTGGCCCTTGAGCAGGGATCTGTCATTTACCCGGAGTGTTTCTTCTTGCACTAGGTGTATGAATGAGATATGAAGCTGGGAATTGTACCATTGTGATCAGCATAAAATTAGCTTCCAAATGATGTCTTTGAAACATTTTTTTATGTCGGTCACATTTTTGGCAAAAAATCGCACTCAACCAAACCATGGTTTTTTGTGATTTTGGGTCAAAATTGAACCTACAGCAAAATGGACATCATTGGAATGCTCCATTTATGCTGATCACAATGGTGCAAATCCCAGCCTCGTGTCTCATTCCTAGCCCAAGATACCTGCACAGAATTAGCGTGCTATATATAGCTGCATGCCCCCGGACACCTTAAAAGGTAAGTTGTTTAATGTTTACCTCCAAGCCCTTTCAGCCAATGGCTATCTCCCAAGGGGTGGAGGGGTAAAGAAAGCACTTCACCAGTGAAGCAACAGGTGGGATTCGAACCAGGGACTTTTCGGTCCACAGTCAAATGCTTTAACCACTTGGCCGCAAGTCACTCACAAACCTTGAACAGGGATCTGCATGAGTGTTGCTTCTTGCACTAGGTGTATGAATCAGATATGGATATGATCGAAGCTGGGGATTGTGCCATTGTGGTCAGCATAAAAAGAGCTTTCAAATGATGTCTTTGAAACATGTTTTGCAAATATCGCACTCGACCAAAGGCTATATATAATCCATGGTTTTTCATGATTTGGGTCAAAATTGAACCTGCAGCAAAATGGACATCATTTGAATGCTCAATTGATGCTGATCGCAGTGATGCAAATCCCAGCTTCATAATTATCTCATTCCTAGCACAAATTACGTGCATGTACCGTAGTACAGTTAGTGTGCTACAGCAGCATGCCCCCAGGGCAGGGATCTGGTTACCGAGTGCTTTTCTGCCAGTTTTGGTTCATTGTTTCGAAATGGCACATCAGTCGCCCTATAGAACAGGAGCGTAGTTTCTGCCAATTTGGCATCATTCCAAGTTTATTGGCATATCATTTCAAGGATCCTGTTCACTTGCACTCCATAAATCTCTGAAGTCAGGATTTGGATGAGCAGTCACATGGTCATCAAGAGATTGTGACTGGTCGCATGCAGCCATGTGTCATAGAGTGTACATGTGGAGATATAGACACATATGCTTACGTAATAACGTGGTACATCTCTGGGAACAAAGTGCCTTAATTTGGGTCAGTAGAGTGGAGATAGTACTGTAGCTACTACTCGCATTACTCTTTCTCTAGACGGCTCGACTTCAGTCGTTCGACAAGCCTGGTCAACACCCACGAGAACTGAATCCCTTCTGGAGGGATGGGGGGAGTGGGATGCCCCAGACCAAGCTGGATTCCGAATCACATGCACGGTCAGGTGACTCCACAGAAGGTGGCTCCCGTTCGAGAGTGGGTGATGGAGGTCGCAGTTGGATGCTGAGGTCTTACAAGCGAGTCATTGAGCAGGCACAAACAGAAGGAAAAAGCCTTGAACTGATTGCAGCTGAAAGATGGGGTTCACTGGAAAAACTGCATTCACTTTTGCGTGCTGCAGGTATCGACCCAGATGACCCTGACCGTCCCCCAAAGTCTGGCCGGAGAGAGTACTTGTATTCAGCGCATGAAGATGACACCTCAAGGCAGAGGGAAAGGAGGAGAAAAGATTGGAAGTACAGTGAAAGGCCGTCGAGAATACCAAGTGATGGTAAATCCTCCCGGGAGCGTAGAGGTGCTGGTGGGTTTCTCAGGCCTGGAGAATCAGACGCAGAACGTACTGTCAAGCATTTTGAAGCGAGTCACTTTGCCAGCGTTGGTTCATCCTCTCGGTCGGCCTCAATCTCACAAGGCTGGCGAAAGAAGACACACGTTCGGGAAGAGCCTCAAGAAGGATCTAATGAAGATGACCGTAGATCTAGAAGCAGCACTCCTGCAGGGGAACCTCAAAGTCAGCCTGAAGCTCCGAGCAGTTCACACAAACTACATGTGCAAGTGGAGGCTGAGGCTGAGTTGGAAGGTGTGGTATTGCCTAGTGTACGTATATGCGACTCCCAGCTCAATGCTGTTGGTGCAAAATTGATGAGAGCTGAACTCATGGGAGACAGTGAAAAGGTTGAAAGACTGAGAGGAGAACTTGAAGAACTGAGAAAACAGAAGGAGCTTCAGGAATCGGGAATGGGAGGTCGTGATCAGCAGATACCATCTAGAGGTGCTCGGGAAGAGACAACAATCTTGCTCACCAAGATGGACCGATTTGGTAGGACAAGACCAGTCGAGTTGCCGTCCACATCTGGCTACCGACAATCGGGGCCATCTAAAACCCGCACACATTCAAAGAAGGGGAGGCGTGAGAAGTACTTTGCAGACGATGACGAGTACAGTCTTAAGGCACTAGTGGAACAAGAACGCCAGATGACAGCAGAAGAAACGCACGCAGCAATAGCAAGAATGGCTTCCAAGTTCGTGCCTGCTTCAAACGCTCATGAAACCGTTGATGATGCAGTTGACTTGAAAGCAACCATGCGGTTTGACCCTGTCAAAGAGGAAGAAAAGCGAAAACAGAGAGCAATATTAGAAAGCAGGAAGATGACAGAGATCCTTGAAAACTGCTACTTCTGTTTTGATAGTCACAATTTCAGCAAGCACCTCCTGGTAGCTGTTGGAATCAACACTTACCTGTCCGTCCCTGTTCATCAGTCCCTCACCGAAGGACACTGCCTCATTGTCCCGATGGAGCACACCATATGCTCGATGCAAATGGACGAAAACGTGTGGAGTGAGGTACAAGTCTTCCAGAAGGGACTGACTCGCATGTTTGCTGATCATAACATGGATCTCATTTTCATGGAGACGTATACCAGCACCAAAAGGAGATCTCACATGTGCATCGAGTGTATTCCTGTGCCCAAGGAGGAAGGGGAACTGGCGCCCATGTACTTCAAGAAGGCCATTTTGGAATGCGACGAAGAGTGGGCACAAAACAAGAAGCTCATTGACACAAGACAAAAAGGAGTCAGAAATTCCATACCTGCTGGCCTGCCATACTTTTTCGTTGAGTTTGGAACGGATGGCGGATATGGCCATGTGATTGAAGATCAGACAAAGTTTCCTCACTATTTTGGACGGGAGGTGGTTGGAGGGTTAGTGGATGCAGAACCACGACTGTGGCTTAAGCCCCCAAAAGAGAGCTTCGAGAAACAGAAGCAGAAAGTCCTGAAACTCTCCGAATGGTGGAAACCGTATGACTGGACTCAAAAACTCAAGCAGTGAACTACATGTGCTATCATTGCTAGAATTGCGTGTTTGAGGTTACGTCCAAGCAGACTCATTATGTATTCATTACCAACCTCGTTTCCAGGCAACTGAACGTCTGCACAGAAAGAGGCTAACTCATAATGAATTGTATTACTGGCCCACACGTAGAGCTAGGTTAGCCTCGTCCCCAAGCCCTGTACTGCAAGTGGCCAAAAGCTGGGGACGAGGCTAGAGCTAGGTAGCAAGTTCAGCATCCTGCAGATGGCTCCTTGGCTGATACAGTGGAACCCGTCTATATGTTATAGTGGTCACTCTTAGAGGCAGCCACCTCTCTGTTATGGTCACCACTGCTAGGCCCAGTTGTGCTAATCCTGTACAAAACAACCACACGGCGTGTCTATAGCGGCCAAAAATACTGGGGTCCCAATTAAGTTTCCACTGTACTGCTGATCACAACCAGACGGAGTGGGTCTGTCTGGGGATTGCCCTGACCCAATTTCCACCCATTATCCTCCCATTCTGCATGACTGTACATACTTTCAAAGCTTTGGTTCCTAAGCAACGGTCCTCTTGACAATTATAGATTATACTTCCATGGCAACATCTTCATGGCATGGCAACAGCTGTGATAAGAGACAGTTATCATTAAGTGGTCAGCACTTACAACATTTACTGTAACAGAGTGTAAACTATTCCACTCTAAATAATTACACAACAATCAAAGATGCTTGCACAACAGCAGAGCAAGATAGATCCACTTTACATTTATCGGCAGTGCAGGTGCATAATTCCTATTGAAAGTAGAACGTTACTCGACATGCTTTTGGTCTCTAAGCTCAATCAGATACGTAGATTCATTGCCATTGACACTACTGAACTCAGAAACCCGCTCTGTTTTATGTCCAGTGCTTAGATCCTCTGTGTCCTTCTGTGGTGCTATCTTTGTGTAGAGTCCAATGAATCCAGCAAGGACGAGCAGGGAGCAGCCCGCCACCACTCCCATTGCTAGGAAGGTGCGTTTCTTCATTCCCTCATATGCTATATCAACTGTGTGTTGGGGGAATAAGACATAAAATCACGCATGATCACCAGCATCAGGTATAGCTTCAGCCAGCTGCAACTATGGCAGACCCCACCCTAAGAGCTGTATAATTATACTGGTGGCCTATCCCCCCCCTCCTGGCTCCAGCACTTTTTCGTTATTCCGGTATTGCCGTAGGCCTAAACTGTTGTTTTTCAAAGTTGGAGATGGCTGAAAGGTTCTTAGAAGCTATGAAAGGGTGTCATCAACCAACAATGAATTACAAACTGTTTAAACTGAGCTGTTTTTGTCCCCTCGATCAATCGGTGACGTTTCCCACAATAATTAGTAGTAAATTATGTGCACGCTCTTCGATTTCATTGGCCATCTCAAATTCCAGATGGGAAAGGTGTTAGTGACAAGGAATCTCACTCAAAACACCAGACCTCTGCAGGTGCATGCATGTGAAGGGCTGGACATGAGACTAAACAAAGTGCTCTTAACAAATAAGAGAGCTAGTAGCTCTATTCAGGTCTTTTCAACAGCATGTAAACATAACTCACATTCAATCACATGACTGCTAAGGCTTCACATACCAGCTGAAGTTGTGCAGGTTCTAAGTGGAGATCTACTGGGGGTGGGGGAAGCTTCCCCCCCCCCCCCCCCTTTCATTACTTCTTGTTTGTGCTAGACAGCTTATGGCCAACAATGTCCCGGAATTACCTCAGATTGCACTAAAAATTAATGTTTGACGACCCCCTGCACAAATGTTCTGGAATCATGGTACAGTGAGCAAGTATGAAGTGTCAGATTAACACACAGAATGTGGTAGGTGCATGTTTCTGTGCTTTCATGCCATGATCAAAAAGCATTCCAATGCCAAAATTAATATCGAAATTCAGGGACGGTTTTACATAATTACTGGTACGAATGAGGTTACTGGTACACGCCTACACAGCTGAACTTACCCCAGACGGGTGTTAAGATCCTGGCAATTCCACCCAGTGCATTAGTAATGCCTAAGAACACACCCTGCAGAAGTGTAAAATAACGAGATGTCAATGAACCCTGTTTCATGATAAATTAGTTTACTGTTAATTCTTACCCGAATCCCTGTGCTGAGGTTACTGGCTATCACGATCATTAGTGCAGTCCTGGTCACTGGAATACCAAACTCAAACAGAGCCGATCCAAGTACAAACTGTGCAAGGTTGAGGGACTTGTACTCGCCGCGGCAGATGGAAGGACATGCGTGACATTCCTCCCCAGTCACTCTTGAGTGCTGATTCCAGTAGCAGTGATACTTGGTATCACCCAATGACTCACACACTGTCCGTGGTAGAGTCACGTTTGCACATGATATGCAATCACTGCTGATGTTGATGTGAGCCTGCAGATCATAGTTGTCAGCCCAAATTGTTCTAGCTTTAGATTGATTCGTTAGCTCCGGATGATGAAAGGGGCTGAATCGGGTGCATGGGTCATGTCCGATTGCCTGCCAGTCTGCAATGAGAACTGCACCAACAACGGTGCATGTGACCCCAAGCATGGCTATCATGCGACTGTCAACCTTCAACTTTTGAAATAAGATTCTGAAAAGAATGTTGGTTGTCAGTTACATGCAAAGGTTAATGAGGGCTTAGTAACTTACAACGCTAGTGAACTGGAGGTGAATACAAGCATCAGTCCAATAAAATAGAAGCTTGTCTCCTTCTCAGTGAAGCCGAAGTAATCACTGAGGATTGGGTTGAACAGAGTGTCTACCACACCATAGCTGGATTCTGCTGCATACGTTGCAACTATGAAGAACACAAGCACCTGTAGGAAGACCAGCCAAGGTTAGATTCGACTGATCCCTAGCTGAAAAAGCTGTTGAACTGGGCTAGCCTCGTTCCTAAGCCGCATGGGATTCTCTCCTCCCACGTGGCCTGGGAACGAGGCTAGAACTAAGCATGAAGTAACAATTTCTGCCACATTCCTCAACATATTCCACGGACGCTTGGCGACCGTTTAGTAGCAAGTAGTAATACTCTCCCAGGATAAGTCCATCAGGTTTGGGTGTATGAAGTCTACACACGGCACAGCAAGGGCTAATCAGGATAGCCACCCCCTCAAGGCTGTAGATAGGCTATTCCCCCCACCCCCACACTTGATAGGCAGTAGCCACCCCCACCCCCCCACCCCCCCCCCCCCCCCCCACACACACACACACACAACACACACTTAGAATCCTGCATCTCACTGCACAATAAGCCCCATTCACCAAGTGCCATGACCCCAGACTACAAGCCACTGAAGCCCACTCTAAGTCACAGTCACCTGTCAGTAGATGTAGTGATCAATGTAAACAGATCTTTACACATGATAGTCTCCAAGTAGGCCTAATGTGTATGTGCTGCAAAGCTAGCCACCATTGCCAGAGCATGAAGTGTCTGTCCCCAGCAGTTGTTGACTGTTGTTGGTAAGTTGTAATGGAAGTGGGATGTTTGTGGGGCGAGACTAGACTAGTGACACGCGACCTTCATACTGAACCTTGAACTCTGCAAAGAATGTTCGAGAACATGGGCATGGGCCGGAATCTTCCAAGCAGCAGTTGAAGCGGATGCAATCGGGAAGCAGCAGTCGAATTAAGCGGACACAATCGCGGAGCAGCAGTTGAAGCGGATGCAATCGAGAAGCAGCAGTCGAATTAAGCGGACACAATCGCGGAGCAGCAGTTGAAGCGGATGCAATCGGTGAGGAGTTGAAACAGACGCATTCGAGAGCAGCAACTGAAACGGACGCAAGCGCGGCGAGCAGCAGCTGAAGCGGATGCAAATGGGGAGCAGCAGTTGAAGCGGATCGATGCAATCGCGCGGGTAGCAGCAGTTGAAGCGGACACAATCGGGGAGCAGCAGCTCTGCACAGAGAGCTGTCCGGCACTGGATTACTCACGTAGGTGAACCAGGGGGGAAGTAGCTGAGCGAGCGAAGCGAGCAAAGCTAATTGTAATAATTATATTAAAATGAACATCAACAACACTACAATGGTGTGTTTTGTGTTGTATTGGCACAACAGTTGATAGCAGTCAAAGTGTCTATGTACAAAGGCACACCATACTAGTACTATGCATAAAATTATGGTTAGTGGATATTAGAGGGATGTGGGATGTCTTTATACATACTCAAAACAATCAAACAATGGGAGATCAAAAAATGACTATGGCTTTGCAGAAATGGTGTTAATAAAAAGCCTTGGTGGGAGTGGAGTCAGCTTCTAGTAAGGATAAACATTCGTCCATTCATCTGTGGCTGCCAGGTCATAATGTGAATTGCAGTGGTGTTGCCAATCATGCACTTATAAAAATAAAAACTGTTCACTCTTAAGCTTCCCCCTGCTACATCTATAGATGGATATTGAGAAAGATGTTAACAACATGTGTAGGTTTACCACTATTCCAATCAGGCCCTGTGTCGTGTTAGACTTCAAGCTACTGCATTTGGTTGTTGTGCACTTCATCTCCGGTTTCTTCCACGCACACTCCCCACGGAAAAGAGCAATCAGTACAAAAACCAGTGCTCCTCCAATAGCCACGTTGTACCAGCCAATCCAGTGGAACTGGTTAGCACCACCAACATGTGCAGCAAGAGCACTAAAGCCTGCAATCACAAGATAGCTACGACATATTGTGCTGGTCATATGGCATAACGATTCCACACTGGCAGGCTAGTACACTTTGTCCAGTTGTCTCCCAATTTGCAAGCTGCCACAATAAATGTATTGGCTGATGATTTATAGATTCAAATGGAAAGAAGTTGGTTTGGACACTAATGCACAATTCTGCTGGTGTTGTATCCAAAACCAGGTAGCTAATTGTTCCATGACCTATGCCCAACTAATATCTGTCCACTATAGCTAAAGCCCCCCTCCAACCCATGTTCTCCGTTCAGCTTCACCAGTTTCTCAAACCGCTTGTAGCATGATAGACATGATAAGGGACAGTCAGAGGCACGGGATCCACTGCTGGCTTCACGAGTTGCTAGGAAGGAAGTACCTGTACGAAGCTGTAGTTGGATCAATATGGTACCTGACAAACATTGTGTAGATTAATTCACCCAGGCTTCGAGGCGTCTTGTATAACACCTAAGCATACCAGACATCAACTAGTCATGATCTAGACAACCATGAATGAACTGGAGATAGAGGTAGGAGCTAAGTATTGCAGCACTGTTGTTCCCATAGTTACAGTGACGTGCAGTAGAATATTGTACATGAAGCAGTTGTAGAACAAAATTCACTACACTGCAGCTGCATGGTGTTGGTTTGTGTTAACCTTACCTGGTTACTGCACGGCATAGACTGCTGTGAAGATGGGCGTAGAAACCAAACGGACTAGCTTGCATACACTTATCCTTATCATGAACTCTCGCCAGAAGTGTGCAATGGTGTCTAGACCAAGTCTTGTGCCTTACAAGCAATCCACGCTGTAGTCTCATACCCAGACCCTCACATGAGAGGGTCTGGGTATGAGACTATCCACGCTGGGTTTGCTCACTAGCTACACAGATTGGAAAGTGGGGTTGCAGATAAGCAGTTAGCGCAGAACAGGGTCAATAGAGAAATGTTAAACTGACAGGCGGAGAGAGAAACAGGAATGCGTAAAACTACCACTGTACCTGTGCCAATCAGATCAACAGCACCAATACCAAGAATGCGATATGCGTACATCTTCTCTTTCAACATTCGTCCTTTCTTGTTCCTGTCAGCATCAACCATTTCACCTTGTGCTGCATAGTAGGCTGCTTCATAATCCACTTCTCTTTCAGCAACGTAAACATAGAAAGTTGACTGATTAATAACACTGCTTCCCCCCACCAGAAACCTTGCAGCCAAAATCATCCATCCATTTGAAGCCACAGCATAGAGTATGGAGCCGAGTATGTAGCTCATCAGGAGGGATAAATATATGTAAGTGTAGGGAACCATGTGGAAGAGGTAGGCATATATAAGTGCAAAGGTCACTTCTCCAATGCTGTAAGCAGTCACAACCCCGGAATAAAAGAACTCTGACTGTCCAAGGCCAGGTAGAATCTGAAAGAGAGTCAAAGGTGCTGCACATGCTACATGCTGTACCAAGGGGTAGTCAACTCCAATAAGCACCGTACTTATAGAGCTGCGACCGACGATTACCGGTATATGGCAGATATAGGTGTGGCATGAGTGTGGCTTAAAAAGTCATGCCGACACGGTGAATTTTTGCGCTAACAGGGTCACCGGCAGTTTAGCAGTGTGAATGCTAGGAATGCAAGCAATTATTGTGAAGTCCATGCTATCATGTGCAGCAGGAGCGCATAATGAGGTAGCGAGCTCGCTACCTCATTATGTGCTCCTGTGTACAGATTGAGTACCTACACAATGTCATCGCACAAAGGCTGAAGTTATACCGTGTGGAGCAGCTGATTACGTACCTTCTGCGTTCCATTCTGCTCTTCCAGTGTTGGGTTGGTGACAAACTGGTGGAGTGATGCCAGAGGTGATACATAGCCAACACTTGTAAACAACAGCACCAACAAAACAAAGAAGTTCACCCTCAACCTCCAGAGCTCCTTGGCTAATATTTGTATGTGGTTGCAAATAAAAATGAAATTATGTAACGATATTATGCAGTCAATCTCCGACCACATCATTTCTGCTATATAATAGCTGTTGCTTTTCACAATACATATATACCTGTACTGATCAGTGGAAGAATGAATGCTGGCCAACGTCACTTCCTAAATCTTACCTGGATCAGCCTCATTGTTGCATCCGCAGCAGGCTTTATGGCAACAAGCTCGACAGCTGTACTGAGACATGAGCTATTACTCAGTGATCGTGTAGGCAGTAATAGTCTCACGTCGCCAGACCAGTCTTATCATTCACATTCAAGCAGACTGAAGTACGTCGAAAGCGGCGCGCGGTACGGGTCCTGGGAAATTAAACGAGGCCGAGGCGGCGCGCGGCTATCTGATTACTTTGCTGCGTATATATACATGATTATTATTATAATATAATATATAATATAATATATAGCTTGGCGCGCGCTAGCTAGTAGCGCTAGCGCATAGCACTAGCATGGCAGCTAGCTACAAGCATGCAGCTAGCTAGCTACAAGATGCGAACTGTGAATATTTAGCTTGTGGATTCCCTATAGCTATGGTACTAATTTTAGTCTTGCTGTGTCCTGGATGCTCCCTTGTGTATTAAATATTCTAGTTATGCATTCATGATTGTACACTGCCATAATATTATTATGTAATTATACACTGCCATAATATTATTATGGCAGTGTCAACCCTCATCTTCACCTCATCTGCAGGAACAAAATGCATTAAGTTTGATCTATATACAGGTTAATAGAGTGGAATCAGTATAGAAGCAAATTATCAGTCTTACTATTTCTCTGGATGCATGGTTCAACTTCATTGTTTCGACAAACCTGGTCAACACCCATGAGAAAGGTGTACAGGGACAGTGGATTATACAGGTGTACAGGGACAGTGGGTTATACAGGTGTACAGGGACAGTGGGTTATACAGGTGTACAGGGACAGTGGGTTATATACAGGTGCACAGGGACAGTGGGTTATATTATACAGGTGCACAGGGACAGTGGGTTATACAGGTGCACAGGGACAGTGGGTTATATACAGGTGTACAGGGACAGTGGGTTATACAGGTGTGCAGGGACAGTGGGTAGCTATTGCTACAGCTAGTTGTTGTTGTTGGTACGTGTAATGTGGCTTTGTACTATGATTTTATCACCATAGGGCCAGTTATTAGCCTGACATTTACCTGTATTATACATACCCAAAATAATAATCTAGTATCAAGTCAACCTTCTATCACATGTCAGTCACTCAAACAGAATCTCTGACCAGTTATGGATTAGCTAACAAGCTCAGGTGCTTTATAAATACAACAGTAACTGTTTGGGGTTTATCAATGCCTTATTCCCAGGTGCTAGGCTGTCCATACATGAATGAAAAATTGCAAGTCAAGAAACTGCTGGAAATGAGGACAAGTTCACCACAGTTACAGAATGTGAGACTACTTTAGTATTATTATCATAGTGATGAAAAGCTGGGTGTGGGGCCTGGGGATGAGCTAGGCTAGAGCTATAGGCAGCAAGTTCAACATCCTGCAGATGGCTCCTTGGCTGATACAGTGGAACCCACATGTCTATAGTGGTCACTGTTAGAGGCACCTCTCTATTATGGTCACCACTGCTAGTCCCAGTTGTGCTAAGTCCTGCAATGCACCTGTCTGTAGTGGCCAAAATTATTGGGGTCCCATGCATGGTGACCACTAGAGACAGTTTCCACTACTGCTGCAGCACAAATTCATGCCGATAATGGGCTAGGGCAATCCCCAGACAGACCCACTCTCTTCAGGGGATTGTTTCCTCCCATTCTACATGTACATACTTTCAAAGCTTTGGTTCCTAAGCAACAGTCCTCTTGACAATCATAGATTATACTTCCATGGCAACATCATCATGGCAACAGCTGTGATAGACAGTTATCATTTACAATGTACAAATAGTCTACAATTAGCTTGCTGGACATGTCCACAGTGGTCAGCACTTACAACATTTACTGTAACAGATGTGCACTGTACAAACCTATTCCATTCCCATGAATAATTATAGAACTTTACTCGACAATGTCATGCTTTTGGTCTCTAAGCTCAATCAGATACGTAGATTCATTGCCATTGACACTACTGAACTCAGAAACCCGCTCTGTTTTATGCCCAGTGCTTAGATCCTCTGTGTCCTTCTGTGGTGCTATCTTTGTGTAGAGTCCAAGGAATCCAGCAAGGACGAGCAGGGAGCAGCCCGCCACCACTCCCATTGCTAGGAAGGTGCGTTTCTTCATTCCTTCATATGCTATATCAACTGTGTATTGGGGGAATGAGACATACCATCATGCATGATCACCAGCATCAGGTATAGCTTCAGCCAGCTGCAACTATGGCAGACCCCACCCTAAGAGCTGTATAATTATCCCCCCCCCCCCCCCCCCCCCCCCCCCCCCCCCCCCCCCCCCCTCCTGGCTCCAGCACTTTTTCGTTATTCCGGTATTGCCGTAGGCCTAAACTGTTGTTTTTCAAAGTTGGAGATGGCTGAATGGTTCTTAGAAGCTATGAAAGGGTGTCATCAACCAACAATGAATTACGAACTGTTTAAACTGAGCTGTTTTTGTCCCCTCGATCGATCGGTGACGTTTCCCACAATAATTAGTAGTAAATTATGTGCATGCTCTTCAATTTCATTGGCCATCTCAAATTCCAGATGGGAAAGGTGTTAGTGACAAGGAATCTCACTCAAAACACCAGACCTCTGCAGGTGCATGCATGTGAAGGGCTGGACATGAGACTAAACAAAGTGCTCTTAACAAATAAGAGAGCTAGTAGCTCTATTCAGGTCTTTTCAACAGCATGTAAACATAACTCACATTCAGTCACATGACTGCTAAGGCTTCACATACCAGCTGAAGTTGTGCAGGTTCTAGGTGGAGATAATGACACTGGGTTCCGTCTACTGGGGGTGGGGGAAGCTCCCCCCCCCCCCCCCCCCCCCCCCCTTCGTTACTTCTTGTTTGTACTAGACAGCTTATGTCCCTGAATTGCCTCAGATTGCACTAAAAATTAATGTTTGACGACCCCCTGCCCAAAAGTTCTGGAAATCATGGTACAGTGAGCAAGTATGAAGTGTCAGATTAACACACAGAATGTGGTAGGTGCATGTTTCTGTGCTTTCATGCCATGATCAAAAAGCATTCCAATGCCAAAATTAATATCGAAATTCAGGGACGGTTTTACATAATTACTGGTACGAATGAGGTTACTGGTACACGCCTACACAGCTGAACTTACCCCAGACGGGTGTCAAGATCCTGGCAATTCCACCCAGTGCATTAGTAATGCCTAAGAACACACCCTGCAGAAGTGTAAAATAACGAGATGTCAATGAACCCTGTTTCATGATAAATTAGTTTACTGTTCTTACCCGAATCCCTGTGCTGAGGTTACTGGCTATCACGATCATTAGTGCAGTCCTGGTCACTGGAATACCAAACTCAAACAGAGCCGATCCAAGTACAAACTGTGCAAGGTTGAGGGACTTGTACTCGCCGCGGCAGATGGAAGGACATGCGTGACATTCCTCCCCAGTCACTCTTGAGTGCTGATTCCAGTAGCAGTGATACTTGGTATCACCCAATGACTCACACACTGTCCGTGGTAGAGTCACGTTTGCACATGATATGCAATCACTGCTGATGTTGATGTGAGCCTGCAGATCATAGTTGTCAGCCCAAATTGTTCTAGCTTTAGATTGATTCGTTAGCTCCGGATGATGAAAGGGGCTGAATCGGGTGCATGGGTCATGTCCGATTGCCTGCCAGTCTGCAATGAGAACTGCACCAACAACGGTGCATGTGACCCCAAGCATGGCTATCATGCGACTGTCAACCTTCAACTTTTGAAATAAGATTCTGAAAAGAATGTTCAATGGTTGTCAGTTACATGCAAAGGTTAATGAGGGCTTAGTAACTTACAACACTAGTGAACTGGAGGTGAATACAAGCATCAGTCCAATAAAATAGAAGCTTGTCTCCTTCTCAGTGAAGCCGAAGTAGTCACTGAGAATGGGGTTGAATAGAGTGTCCACCACACCATAGCTGGATTCTGCTGCATACGTTGCAACTATAAAGAACACAAGCACCTGTAGGAAGACCAGCCAAGGTTATCACAAGCTAGATTTGACTGATGACTAGCTGAAAAAGCTGTTGAACTGGGCTAGCCTCGTTCCCAGGCCACAAGGGATTCTCCCTTCCCACGTGGCCTGGGAACAAGGCTAGAACAGGGCATGATGTAACACATTCCTCAACATATTCCACGGACGCTTGGCGACCATATAGTAATACTCTCCCAAGATAAATCCATCAGGTTTTATCATTTCAGAATGCAAACTGTATGAAGTCTGCACACTGCACACCAAGAGCTAATTGGGGGAGGGGGGGATAGCCACCCCTTCAAGGCTGCAGATAGAGCTACTCTTGATCTAGCTATCCCCCCCCCCCCCCCCCCCCCCCCCCCCCACTAACAATCCTGCATCTCACTGCACAATACAGGCCCGTAGGAAGCAATTTTAGTTTGGTCAGTTTGAGCGATGAGATCGTGGCAGCGCAATGGCGCGCGCAGTGCGGCGACCGAGAAGCGGAGCAAGCGCGCGAAGCACGTCACATAGGGGGGTGTGGGGGCCCTCCCCCAGGAAAATTTTGAATTTTAGACCTTCTGAGATCGTTTCTGGTGCAATCTTGGGATGAAACTGCAAGATTCAACGACTTGCTAGCCAGACTGAGCATATTATTGGTCCGGCGGCCGCCGCACCTGCCGCACCTACTCCTACGGCCCTGCAATAAGCCCCATTCACCAAGTGCCATGGCCCCAGACTACACACCACTAAAGCCCACTCTGAGTTGGTGTAGTGAACAGATCTCTACACATGATAGTCTCCAAGTAGGCCTAATGTGTATGTGCTGCAAAGCTAGCCACCATTGCCAGAGCTTGATAGCCTCGTTCCCAGTCCCACGCCCAGCTTTTCGTCGCTGCTTAGTACGGTAAAGCGGGTACTAAGCAGCGACGAAAAGCTGGGCGTGGGACTGGGAACGAGGCTAAGAGCTTGAGGTGTCCCCAGCAGTTGTTGACTGTTGTAGGAAAGTTGTTCACACAGAACAACATGCAGAGCAAACAATCTATAGACAGCTGGTGTGAACATGGCTGGTATGTTGCCTTCCATGCTTGCACCAAAGACTTGCTTCCGTGAGAACCAGCTCAGCTTGTGAGAGTAGCATGGCTTGATCATAGCCTCGTTCCCAGTCCCACGCCCAGCTTTCCGTCGCTTGCAGTACCGTATTGCAAGCGACGAAAAGCTGGGCGTGGGACTGGCTAGCTTGATCAATTGCCTCTAATAATGGGGAACATCAACAACACTATATAGTACTACAATGGTGTGTTTTGTGTTGTGTTGGCACAATAGTTGATAGCAGTCAAAGAGTCAGCAAACCAATTAGCTATCTGTAGTGGATATTAGAGGGATGTGGGATGTCTTTATACATATACATACTCAAAACAATAAACAATGGGAGATCAAAATGACAGCTGCAATCAAGTCTAAGTCTAGGGCTTTGCAGAAATGGTGTGGTGGGAGTGGAGTCAGTTTCTAAACATTCATCCATGCATTCATTTGTGGCTGCCAGGTCATAATGTGAATTGCAGTGATGTTGCCAATCGTACTTATAAAAAAAAACTTGTTCACTCTTAAGCTTTCCCCTGCTACGTCTATAGATGGATATTGAGTTAACAACATGTGTAGGTTTACCACTATTCCAATCAGGCCCTGTGTCGTGTTAGACTTCAAGCTACTGCATTTGGTTGTTGTGCACTTCATCTCCGGTTTCTTCCACGCACACTCCCCACGGAAAAGAGCAATCAGTACAAAACCCAGTGCTCCTCCAATAGCCACGTTGTACCAGCCAATCCAGTGGAACTGGTTAGCACCACCGACATGTGCAGCAAGAGCACTAAAGCCTGCAATCACAAGATAGCTACGACATATTGTGCTGGTCATATGGCATAAGGATTCCACACTGGCAGGCCTATAGTACACTTTGTCCAGGAGTCTCCCAAGCTGCCACAATAAATATATTGGCTGATGATTAGATATTCACATGGAAAGAAATTGGTCTAGATACTCATGCACACTTCTGGTGGTGTTGAATCCAAAATCAGGTAGCTAGCTAGAGCCAATAATGTAGCGGCTGTCACATGGCCCAAGATCCACCCTAGCTTCTCTGCCTTCAACTGCGTACATGTTCTCTGTTCAGGTTCTCTGTTCAGCTTCACCAGTTTTTCAAACTGCTTGCAGCATGGTAGACATGATAAGGGACAGTCAGAGGCACGGGATCCACTGTTGGCCTCACGAGTAATTGCTAGGAAGGAAGTACCTGCACGAAGCTGTAGTTGGACCAATATGGTACCTGACAAACGTTGCGTAGAGTCACCCAGGCTTTGAGGCATCTTGTACAGCAACTAAGCATACCAGACACCAACTAGCCATGATCTAGACAGCCGAATGAACTGGAGATTGAGGTAGGAGCAAGTATTGCAGCACTGTTGTTCCCATAGTTACGGTGACATGGCAATCAGCAGTATAATATTGTACATGAAGCAGTTGTAGAACAATTGCTTCTACACACACTTCAAGAAAAGAACCAGCCCAATGCGGGATGACTGTGAACACACCAAGGTAAAAGCTGCAGCTGCATGGTGTTGGTCTTACCTGTTGCACGGCATATATACTGCTGTGAAGATGGTAACCAAATGGACTAGCTTGCATGCTCTTATCATGAACTCTCACCAGAAGTGTGCAATGGTGTCTAGACCGAGTCTTACAAGCAATCCTATAGCCTCATTCCCAGGCCCGAGACGGCGAGGAGGGAACGAGGCTAAAGCAATCCATGCTGGGTTTGCTCACTATAGCTACACAGACTGGAAAGTGGGATTGCAGATAAGCAGTTAGCTAACCACCAAATGCAGAACAGGGTCAATAGAGAAATGTTAAAATAACAGGTGGAGGGAGAAACTGGATTGTGTGTAACTACCACTGTACCTGTGCCAATCAGACCAACAGCACCAATACCAAGAATGCGATATGCGTACATCTTCTCTTTCAACATTCGTCCTTTCTTGTTCCTGTCAGCATCAACCATTTCACCTTGTGCCGCATAGTAGGCTGCTTCATAATCCACTTCTCTTTCAGCAACGTAAACATAGAAAGTTGACTGATTAATAACACTGCACCCCCCCACCAGAAACCTTGCAACCAAAATCATCCATCCATGTGAAGCCACAGCATAGAGTACGGAGCCGAGTATGTAGCTCATCAGGAGGGACAGATATATGTAGGTATAGGGAACCACGTGGAAGAGGTAGGCATATACCAGTGCAAAGGTCACTTCTCCAATGCTGTAAGCAGTCACAACCCCGGAATAAAAGAACTCTGACTGTCCAAGGCCGGGGAAAATCTGAAGGAAGGTCAAAGGTGCTACACATGCTATAAGATGTACCAAGGGGGGGTCACTCCAATAAGCACCGTACTTAGAGCTGCGACCGACGATTATATAACCTTGTATACAGCAGATGTAGGTGTGGCGTGAGTGTGGCTTAGCCTCGTTCCCAGTCCCACGCCCAGCTTTCCGTCGCTGCTTAGTACGGTAAAGCGGGGAGGGCCTGGCCTAGTCTCGTGCCCAGCCGGAAACGTGTACGGAATATCCGTCTGGTGACTTTCAGCAACATTCTCGGTCTTCATCGAATATTCATAGCTCAGCTAACCGCCTGAAACCGGACAGAACCGGAAGTCTTACGCATGACATGATACACGTAATTGCAAGAGAAATTTGAATTTCTACAACTTCTCGCTCCTAATAAAGACAAAATTGAATTCTCTACGATTTCATTGGCAGTCTGAAATTCCTGCCTAGAAAGTATGAATTTTTAATGAAGACCGAGGCTTCTGCGCAAAGTCGCCAGACCCTCTTTCCCGCGAGGGGTGGGGTCTGGGCACGAGACTAGGCCTGGCCTGGCCTGGTACATTTCCTCACGTGAGCATGACGTAATTGAAAAACCGCAAAATTTTCAGAACGAAGACGCTACGTTTTGCGTGTTATTCAGCCATCTACACGTTCAACGCTCGGTGAGTATGACAGTCGCCCCCCGCTAGCTAGATACGTGTGGTGTGTTACCTGGTACCTTCGCTCTTCTTGCTGTTCTGAGACCACGTACGCCCACGTTCAACTTCCGGTCTTTCTACCCGTACCCCTTTCTACCCTTGACGTCACTCACGTGAGGAAATGTACCAGGCCCTCCCCGCTTTACTGTACTAAGCAGCGACGGAAAGCTGGGCGTGGGACTGGGAACGAGGCTAAGTGTGGCTTCCATGCCGTCACGGTGTATTTTTGCTCCAGTCACAGGGTCACCGGCAGTTTAGTAGCGTGGTCACGCGGTCACAGGCACTTTCTAGACAGTCGATCACAAGCTGTGACCCTATTCACAGCTCTAAGTACTGCGCATTTTGGAGTGACCACCTTGTGTACTTAGGGTGAATTGTGCTTGAGTAGGCATTCATTCATCACACCAGGAATGCAAGCAATTGCAAAGCCCATGCTATCATGTGCAGATCAAGTCATCACAGTTGCATGCACAAAGGCTGAAGTTTGACCGTGTGGAACAAGCTGTTTACGTACCTTCTGCGTTCCATTCTGCTCTTCCAGTGTTGGGTTGGTGACAAACTGGTGAAGTGATGCCAGAGGTGATACGTAGCCAACACTTGTTAACAACAGCACCAACAAAACAAAGAAGTTCACCCTCAACCTCCAGAGCTCCTTGGCTAATTCAAAACAATTGTATGTGGTTGCATATAAATTATGTGATATGCAGTCAATCTCTGACCGGCATAGCTACATAATTTCATAATAGCTGTTGCTTTTCACAATACATATATACCTGTACTGATCAGTGGAAGAATGAATGCTGGCCAACGTCACTTCCTAAATCTTACCTGGATCAGCCTCATTGTTGCAGGCTTTATGGCAACAAGCTCGACAGCTGTACTGAGACATGAGCTATTACTCAGTGATGCTGTTGAACGTACGTGCAGGCAGAAAGAGTCTCACGTCGCCAGAACGGTCTTATCGCATAATTTCACGTTCAATAGACTGATAATAATCAAGTATTAAGTAGCTAGCCTCGTTCCCAGTCCCATGGCCCCACGCCCAGCTTTCGCGCTATAGCGCTAGCGACCGAAAGCTGGGCGTGGGACTGCATGGGTACGGGTACCGGGTACGGGTACGAGGCTAGAATAAGTAGCCAAGCAAGCTGTCTATGCGGCGCCGCGCGTATGGCCGGCCGGCCGGTCGCTACTGGAGTCTTGGTACGTCACTGGCACTGTACTGTACTGTAGCTGTAGCTAGCTGTACTCGCGTATAGCGCTAGCGTATAGCGCAAGCAGCTAGCAAGCTACAAGCATATCAAACCAATCGTTCACTTTTTGATAAAAGCACCAAAATTGGTACACATATAGATTAATATACTGTGAACATTTTCAGATATTGAGGCATGTGAAATTGTGCCTGCGTCAGCCGTGGTGGGCGGTTTCCAAAATGGCCGCCATGTGGCGTTATTTGACAAGAATAATGCAGTACTATAATGTCTTTAATACCACTTTTAGGGGTCTTATGCACAACTTGTGACTGCCCCATCCTTGCTAGAATTATTCTGTTTTTATGTGCCACATTACAGCTATGATTTCCGGAAATGGACATGCATATAGAGGTCCGGTTATTAATAATAATGAACCTTTCTGGGAACAGAAACCGGCATCTTGCAGGTCAAGTAGCAGGGATTCTATATAGGCTTTGAGAGGGTGGCTGCAAGATATAGGCATCTGCATTTGCATTCCTGCAAGAAAAATGGGCTGACTGCCGGGATTCATATTAGGGAAAACATCTGGGGTACAAATTAGTATGTTTGGAGTGACAATCTTGGATTTTTAAAGTCCGAAAGGAGCCAGTGATAGCATTCAAAAGGAGATGTGTTCTCTGCATTGCTAAAAGTGGTTACAGTTTTGTACGAGTCCACCCAGAGGACCTATAGCTCTGTTGGGCATGAAACAGCAGGGCAAAATATGATTGTGCGAATGCCATTAAGGCAATTGCCGGTGCAATTACAGTGCAATGGATTATCATAAGACCATGGCATGGATAATCCTGGTGTTGTATATATTGTGTCAAGCAGACTGCAATTTAACTGTGATATGATGAGCCAGGCATGCGGAGTTCCCCTTGCAGATGAATGCGAAGGATCAACATGATGCTTGGGGTATTCTCTTTGACACCATAGCATTGGGAATTTGGCCTAATTTTGCCTACTAGGGGAAAATTTCAGAGTGGTTCCATACAGTTAGCATGGAAAGGCAAGGTGGTGGAACAGGAGAATATATTCCAGGGATTGTCATAGAGTCGGTAGACTCTATATGTAAGGATACGACAGACACGCAATATATGCTAATACAAAAAAATCTCTCCAAATCTCAGAAACGGTACACTTTATAACAACATACCAGTCATCTTCGAGTGTTTTCATGTCCAACAAGACTCCCAGCGTCGCGAAAAACCATCGCGAAAGTACCAAAGCAGGCACTCGCAAATGGGCAAATTGTTTCTCTTTCTTCTTCTTCTTCAGACAACTTAGCTCAACGTTGCCTCAATCTCTCATGATGGTTTTCGCACGAAACAGCAGCATTTTCAACGGAGCAGTGCAACGACCCATTGCTTTTTCACAACCTCTGTGATGGCAAATTTCAGCTCAAACATGTGCCTGCTGCTAAGAAAGAATGACATAAACAAGTAATAAAATGTAATGTAACAGGATGTAGGGATACCAGAACGGCAAAAAGTAAGGAAACAAGGTAAGGATGATCACACAAAACAGTGAAGTATACAATCCCCCTTACATATCTTTCTTCATTATACACGTATATTATGGAAAAAGATCTCTGTAGGGGGATCGTAAACAGTCAAACCTCCGAACAAAGGACACTTTGGGAACAATATAAATTCAAGTCTTTTGTCCTTTGTAGAGAGGTTGTCCTCTTCTCGGAGGTTCAAAATGTATTAGAACCATAGGCAAACCAATTATTTGGGACCTTGAAAAGCGTCCTTTGTAGAGAGGTTTATTATATTGTGTCCCTATCTCGGAGGGTCCACTATCGGAGGTTTGACTGTACTTCACTGTTTTGTGTGATCATCCCTACCTACCTTGTTTCCTTACTTTTTGCCGTTCTGGTATCCCTACATCCTGTTACATTTTTGATTACTTTTAGTATATAGTGTCTGCTGTGTGAGGAAGCTAGGCAGTGTAAGGGTATGGATATTATTACCACTGAAACAACCAGTGCTACCACCAACACTAGCTGAGCCACAGCATGGTGCATTTTACTTATTTGCCATTCATTCTGTCTTATTATGTCAGGCAGTTGGAATGTCGTAGCCTTGCAGTTGCCTCTCTTTTTCATCAAACATATCTCCCAAACACCCACATCTTTGTAGCTAACAATGCCTTAGCTTGCAGATAAATAATCAAGACACACTTGGCAGCTAATCATCATGCACAAATGCTAAGGGCCTACACAAACCGATGCAGTACACATGAATGCCTATACACTGTAAAAGGGGAAAAGGGTTGTTTTAACTATGCAGGCTCTGGTCACCATAGTTGCATCTCAGTGCCTCCTCCACTGTGGTGGTCAAAGAATGTACCCACAGCCACAAATGTTGCGTAGCTTCACTTATAGATTATAGGTACGTGACTTAGCTACCCATCTGTATGTCTGTTGGAGGACCTATAGTGGTCAAGCAGTGTAAATGATCTGCTTGAATGCACATTGTTTGGAAGAGCAGCTGCATACACTTCTATAAGAAACCTGACCTAGGATACCTATCTTAACAGGCCTAGTTACTAGGATTTCCTATCCAATAGCTAACAAGATCAAAGTAGGTTGCACTTGTGTGCTCATTCCTTGATCACCAAGGAGGCACTGAGATGCAACTGAGGTGACCACAGCCTGGTTAAAACAACCCTTCTCATTTTACAGTGGGTGCCTTACTGCTCAGTAGGCCATAAATGCTACCACTGAACATAACTCATTGATCCCCTATATGCCCAATGCACTTATTGCCAGCATGAAACTGTTCTGTTGACACAAATAAACAATGCAATCATGTAGCCAAATATCATGTTGCTGACCTGTTGGCACAAATATCTCCAAGTCGGAAAAAAGCCCACAGTTGCAAGCCACTGTATGTATAAACCCATGACTTTGGAGACCACAAACCTCAGATCTAGGGTAGTATAATATTATATAGCTGGCTTTCGGAAGAGGGGGGGTCGCATAGTTTGTCCAAAGCTCATTTCCTATACACTCCATTTTCCACCACTGTGAGCTTATATACAAAGCAATTGCAAGGGCCATTACATATTTCCGACATAGGATATAATAGACAAGGGAGAGCATTTGACAACCCCTCCCTCCAGGCCATTGGGACTGGGAATCAGCCTATAATTATGGAGATCGCAGTTTTAGAATCAGGGCAGTAACCACTGTGGCAAAGGCATCCCATGCATACATTCCGCATTAATTTGTTGCATGGGTAGAAGCGTATAAAATCCATACTTGAATGCCTAGACATGCAATGGTTAGTTTCATATCGTGATGGTAACGTTGTCTGCAGGTACATGCTGGCTAGCCACTGCATGTACTTATCTTTCCCGTCACTGACTTTCGTGCACGTGTTGTAGTATATATAGCTACTAGTATCACAAAACATTATGCATCATACTCATAGGAAAGGGGAGGGGAGCCACACCCACGATAGAGTGTCCTATATTGGGGAAAGTATACATCTTCCAGTGGACAATGGTGGAAGGACCACCTTTCCACCCAAACACCCAAGGACTACGTATGGATATACAGATGTGCACCTGATATCCATAGTTGGGGAGTGAAGCTGTCATGTGATCAGCAGCAAGTGAGTCATGTGATTGGAAAGGTCTCACTGCCACTGCTACACTGCATCGTTGACCTGACTCACCTCCAATGAACAGTGGTAGCTAACTGGTCCAATTATTTAATGGCCAATTGCAAAAGAACAGAGTTAACTGGGAATGACAGGCAACTGATTATGGGACGCCAGACAGTGGTGAATCAGGGTGGAGCTGATTATTCACAACATTAGCAACACTAGCTGTGGAGACAGCTGCAAGCTGTAGCAGTAGTAAGTAAAGTATGGGTTATTCGATCACCCACGGTGCCACCCACCTAGCTGCATGTTCCCTCTTTCTTTCATATAGCCGCTACTGTCCACTACATGAGTCCTCTCTCAGCCAGGCGTTAAATTTGTGTTTCAAGTGTAGAAGGGCTTGAAGGATTGCCACTAAGAGTCAATTAAGACAACATTGCCAAATTTGGTAATGTTGCATGGCGGCTATTTTGGAAACCGCCCACCACGGCTGACGCAGGCACAATTTCACATGCCTCAATATCTGAAAATGTTCACAGTATATTAATCTATGTGTGTACCAATTTTGGTGCTTTTATCAAAAAGTGAACGATTGGTTTGGTATGTCTGGCTATGCCGCTGCACTATAGTAACAAGATGCGAAGTACAAGTGTGAATATTTAGCCATAGGTCTACATCCAGCTGCAATTCTAAAATTTGCTTGTGGCTTCCCTGTGATTGCCAAGGAGCATCCCAACTGGCATTGTTCTGCTAAACAATAAGTTTGCATCTGTATAGCTACGGTATTTAGTTTTGCCGTGTCCCACGATTCCATAATTTATACAGACGTCAGTGCCAACCTCATCTGGGAACAAAGTGCATTAATCTAATGTTGTCAACAGGTTAATAGAGTGGAATCAGTATAGAACCAAATTACTATCAGTCTTACTATTTCTCTGGATGCATGGTTCAACTTCAGTGTTTCGACAAACCTGGTCAACACCCATGAGAAAGGTGTACAGGGACAGTGGGTTATATCAGGCCAAATCACATGCATGCTCACAATACTTGGGACGGGACCCGGGAGTAGTCTCGTCCCCAGGGGTCTGGGAACGGGAGGGGGTTGCACCAGGCCAAATCACATGCATGCTCAGGTGATTCCACAGAAGTTGAGGGTTGGGGAATGGGATGCACCAGGCCAAGCTGATTCCAGATCATGCATGTGCATGCCTCATCAGGTGAATCCATAGAAGGTAGCTCCTGTTCAAAAGTTGGTGACGGAGGTCGCAGTTGGATGCTGAGGTCTTACACAAGTGAGTCATTGAGCAGGCAAAGAGTGAACGGAACAGATTGCAGCTGAAAGATGGGTGCATTCTGACTTTTACGTGCTGTATAGGTATTGACCCAGATACAACCCTGACTGTCCCCAGAAGTCTGGCCGGAGAAACTGGAAGCTACTTCTGTTTTAGTTTTGATAACACCTCTTGCATGATCGCTATTGGTCAGTATCAATACCTACCTGCTGGCCTCTGTTCATCAGTGCCTCACCGAAAGTCAGTTATAATTAGGGCACTGCCTCATTGTCCCAATGAAGCACACCATGTGCACAACAGAAGGGGACAAAAGTCTGTGCAGGGAGTGAGGAACAGGTCTTCCTGAGGGTTGCAACTAATTTGTTGTTTGTTGCCTGGCTACCCATTGCCTCATTCCATAAATCACCTCTACTTTGTGTTATGTATTCATGCTCAAAGCTGTAGGAATTCCTAAGCAACAGTCAGAATGTGGTAGATTAGTTCCATGACAACCTTCATGGCAACAGCTGGCTATGACACTTATCAGTGTAGCCATTATTACAAGGTCTATAACCACTTATAATTATACTAGCTAGCTATACTTGGACAGAGGGCAGCACTTGCCTGTTGAATGACCACTTACGCAAGATAGTTTCAGCAAAAATTAAGAACTCAGGACCAGACTGAACTTACGTCTTATCATATTAACACTACAAAGTTGAGCAACACATGTCTTACTCTACATGCTTTTGGTCTCTCAGTTCAATGAGATACGTAGATTCATTGCCACTGATCATGACACTGAACTCAGGATCCTGCTCTGACGTCTTGTGTCCGGTGCTTAGATCCTCTGCATCTTTCCATGGTGCTATCTTTGTGTAGAGTCCAATGAACCCAACAAGGACGACCAGGGAGCAGCCCACTATCACTCCCATTGCTAGGAAGGTACGTTTCCCCATTGCCTCATATGCTGCATCAACTGTGTGTTGGTGGAATGAGACACATCCGTCATGTATCACCGCAGGACATTGAACAGTTTCGCAGTCACAAAAGCTGGCTGGGAAATCCTGGGAGCAAGGCCAACATCAACTGATCATATTACAAACATGGAGCACATACCGGTTGACTTGAATTATTTTACTGTCAACAATTGCCTTGTGTTGCTTTTTCAAAGGTGCTCTCTACAGGAAGTTCTAAACATTCCCAATTCATCTAGACCTACCCTGTTTGTAAATCGTATTCACTCAGTTCATTCCACATCACTCTCACAACCCTTTCCTTAATCCAACTTTTACTGTAACACTTTTATTCCATCCACCATTAGCATGTGGAATAGTTTGCCTAGAGGTGTTTGCACGTGTCCCACCTTACCAATCTTTAACCGTGCTGTTTTACTGATTCTTAGACTAGTTCTTGTCCCTGTATTTATCTATGTTCTTGTCTCTGGGTGTTGGTTTGTATTAGCTAGTGGCTATAGCCAATATCCAGTATCAACAAACTTATTCTGTAAAAAAGAAAAGCGAAGCATGTCGCTTTGCTGCTGGCATGCATTCTGTCTGTGTTGTCCTGTCATGCATCCGTCATCTCGCTGTTGAACAGCTAATATGTCTGGGCTCATTCCTTAGCCAGTTGTTGTCTTCTGTCCTCCGAGTCCTCCATCACACAACGACCACAGATGTAGAGCGCCACATGCTAGGAAGTACGTAAACTATACGAAAAACTCATTTATTGATCGTAAAACGTAATGAACAGACATACATACATACATACATACATACATACATAAATACATACATACATACATACATACATACATAAATACATACATACATACATACATACATACATACATACAGACAGACAGACATACATACATACATACACACATACATAAATACAAGCGCGACCTGAAACTATGACTGCCTGCATGCACACGATTATGTGTAGTGTACAACCAGCTAGCTATAGGGAATCAGAAATACTGTACAATATACTCATAGCAGCGCTTACTCCAGATGGGTGTTAGGATCCTCGAAAGTCCACCCAGTGCATTAACTATGCCCAAGAACACACCCTGTACGTGTAGAAGTGTAACAAAACCATAAGATGTCATATATAAGTGTATACATATACTGTTCTTACCCGAATCCCTGTACTGAGGTTACTGGCTATCACAACCATTAGTGCAGTCCTGAACACTGGAATACTAAACCCAAACAGAACTGATCCGACTCCAAACTGTGCAAGGGTGAGGGATTTGTACTCGCCACGGCAGATGGAAGGACATGCGTGACATTCCTCCCCAGTCACTCTTGAGTGCTGATTCCAGTAGCAGTGATACTTGGTATCACCCAATGACTCGCACACTTCCCGCAGTGAAGTCACATTTGCACATGGAGAGTGATTTGTATTGTTGCTGATGTTGATGCGAGCTTCTAGATTTGTGAGATTGAGACAAATTGCACCAGGTTTAGACTTATTTGTTAGCTCTGGGTGGTGGAAGGGGCTGAATTGGGTACATGGATCATGTCCGATCGCCTGCCAGTCTGCAATGAGAGCTGCGCCAACAGTGGAGGCCGTGACTCCAAGCATGGCTATGATGCGACTATCAATCTTCAACTTTTGACTTACAATTCTGAAAGAGAGGTAGGTGTCAGTCACAAGAGAACTGACAAGGGCTAATAATAATAACTCACAACAGTAGTGAAGTTATTATGAACACAAGTGTCAACCCCACAAAGTAGTAGCTTATCTCTCCCTCAGTGAAGCCGAAATAGTCACTGAGAATGGGATTGAAGAGGGTGTCCATCACACCACAGTTGGAGTCCATTGTATACGTTGCAACTGTAAAGAACAGAAGTACCTGTAGGAAGACGTACAAGCCAAGGTTATCACAAGCTAGAGAGCCAACCAACCCCTGTAGCACAGATGTACTGTAAGTATAGATTGTGCTGGAGTGGAATTCTTAAGCTGAAAATGCTGAAACCAGCTGAAACTTGATTAAAGGTTTACAGAAAGAGCATGCATGTCTGGAATGTTGCCTCACACCAAGGGTGCATGATGACATCATCGTCATTGCAGCTCGAAGACACAAGCATATGATCATGTGCTCTTGCCACATTCAAGTTTCTTGTTCCTAGAGAGCTAGGTTGTAAGAACCCACTCAGTGTGTGAGGGTAGCTACTAAGAGAATACCAAATCCATAATGTTGGAGGCAAGAGCCGGCTCACTCCAAACAAACGTTTGGAGAGCAGTGATGTATTGCCTATATACTGATACTTCCACCAAATCTAGCCAGCTAGCTACACCTATAGGAAACCAGAGGTACTCAGGGTGTACTTGAGCTCATTTTCAAGACATGGAATATAAGCCATCTTCACATGGATGGCATTTCAGTAAGCAATCCTGCCATTGAACTTCCACACAATGCTGCTGCTAGTTCTAAGAGTCTAACCAGAAATGTTATTTTTAGCAACAATTAGCACTATAACTATGCACACCAAAATTAGCCTCATTCCCAGGCCATCGCCCAGCTTTTCGTCGCTTGCAGTACGGTACTGCAAGCAACAAAAAGCTGGGCGTGGGACTGGGAACGAGGCTACACCAAAATAGTACTACACAATCTATACAGGAAGTTGATATGCCTACATGTAACAGTCTGTTATGAGTTTGTTGCTATGGTATCGCTACATGCAGTTGTAACAGTGCTTGGTACCATGCACTGTGGCTTTGTACTATGATTTTATCACACAGCCAATTATAATCCACCAATATTTATCTGTACCATACCCATAATCTGTTACAGCATCAAGTCAATCCTCAATCACTTGTCAGATATATAATCAATCACTCAAACAGAATCTCTGGCCAGTAATGGATCTCCATTAACAAACTCAGGTGCTTTATAAACACAACTGTTTTGGGTTTACCATTGCTTCTTTCCCAGGCGCTAGGCTATTGAAAATTGCTAGGGACAAAAAACTGGGTGGAGCTGGGAACAAGGATAAGTTCACCACATTTACAGACCCTTAAATACTTTGTACATGCGAACTATAGCACTCCTCAGCACTATAGCACTCCTCAGCACTATAGCACTCCTCAGCACTATAGCACTCCTCAGCTCTATAGCACTCCTCAGCGGGAATACAACTTGGGTAAGGTTACCACTATTCCAGTCAGGCCCCGTGTCTTGTTAGACTTCAAGCTACTGCATTTGGTTGTTGTGCACTTCATCTCCGGTTTCTTCCACGCACACTCCCCACGGAAAAGAGTAATCAGCATAAAAAGTAGTACTCCTCCAATGGCCACATTGTACCAGCCAATCCAGTGGAACTGGTTAGCACCACCGACATGTGCAGCAAGAGCACTAAAGCCTGCAATAACAAGAAATAAAGATAGCTACACAGGAGATAGGCAATAACTAAAATCAGGACTGTCTCAGCTATACCACTACGATCGTTATATGGCAATTTCTTCTTTCTAATTGTAATTTTCAGTAGCCTCTCCTGTGCCTGATGAAGGGTGGTATTGTGCACTTAATAGGGCACTCACAGTGCATCCACATTCCCCATGCAATGCCCTCACATACAGTATGAAATATGAAAATGTGCACATGTCTAGATATTTACTGCTTCCCGTGTTGTGAAGGGGTGGCTAGCTCACAAAACTACAGGTTCACCCTAGCTGTTGAACATTGTAGTAGCTATTTGTAGTCAGCCACTGCATACAAAACATGCAGGATCATTAGAGTTAGTTATAAAAGGGGAGATCCATGCAGGATCATTAGAGTTAGTTATAAAAGGGGAGATCCATGCAGGATATTATACTGCATAGCACTGTACCTGTGCCAATCAGACATGCAGTACCAGAAAGAAGGGCATGATATGTATACATCCTTTCTTTCAGCTTTCGTTCTTTCCTGCTCTTGTCAGCATCATGAACATCGTCTTGTGCCGCAAAGTAGGCCTTTTCATATTCAAGTTCTCTGTCAGCGACATACACATAAAAAACTGACTCAGAAACTACACTGCTCCCCCCCATCAGAAACCTTGCACCCAAAATCATCCAACCCTGTGAAGCCACAGCATAGAGTAGGGAGCCGAGTGTGTAGCTCACAATGAGGGACAGAAATATGTAAGCGTAAGGAACCACATGGAAGAGGTAGGCATATACAAGTGCAAAGGTCACTTCTCCAATGCTGTAAGCAGCCACTGTCCAGGAATAGAAGAACTCTGACTGTCCAAGGCCGGGTGGGACCTGTATGAAATGGAGTCAAGAGTATGCATGTAGTAGATTTATTGGGTACAGTTGAAAATTTATGTATCCATGCACTAATTGTGGTTACTGAGCAGGCATCCAAATTTCATGTGCGCTTTGGGAAAATATGGGGAATGCAAGTTGTGAAGGCCATGCATGCCGTTGTGTGGAGTGTGTCCACTTACGGCTTGTTCTGAGCAAATGGTGGATAATTATAGGGAAACTGAACAAAATAGTGATCTGGTGAGAAGCGGCAACAATCATTTAACAACCACACGTCTGTACCGGCCGTGTTCCATTCTGCTTTTCCTGTGTTGGGTTGGTGACAAACTGGTGAAGTGATGCCATTGGTGACATGTAGCCAACATTTGTAAGCATAAGCACCAACAGAACAAAGAAGTTCACCCTCAATCTCCAGAGCTCCTTGGCTAATGAACAATATAAAGATTGTCATATGCAACAGGGACTAAAATTATGGGCTAGCTAGTAGTGTCCAAAAAGGTAGCAGTTTTCCATTTGGACTATAGTAGGTACAGTGAGTTACTTGGGCTGGTAGTAGCTAACAACTTCAAGCATTTTCTTGCTTGGATGAAAAATTCCTGATTTGTAAACTCTCATCCCATCCCCCGTCCCAATTGGACAGTAATTGCATGGGCTAGTAGTATAGGCCCTGATATATTTATCAGTCTGACTTACTGATTTGCTTTCTACAGCAGATAGCTACACCTACTGTATTGCTCCGGGAGAACGTTGAATGAGTGCATGCTGTCTCATGCATATCTGATACATTTGACTCGGAAATAATGCCGAAGGCTAAGCCGGACTACGGCTTGTTACGAACTGTTTTCAACGTTAACAAGTGAACGATATCAGTGTAGTTCTTGACACGTACACTTGCACTTCATCGCTGATGGCTACCGGCGGAAACCACTTCAAGGTAGAAACTCGAAATAACTTCGATGAAAAAACGTGCACTGTTGGATTCACGCATGCGCACACTGAAATCCAGTCACAAACGAGATCATGATCTTTTTGAAACTCCTGCATGTCAGAGGGAGAGCCTAAAGAGTAGTATGTCATCAGCATAGGTTGAGCCTTTTCACAACTGAAGCTTAAAGATGTCGGTGATATAAAGATATGGGTCCCAAGATAGAGCCTTGTGGTACCCCTGAGACTACAGGCAGCCATGGAGATGTGCAGCCTCGAGTCGAAGGACAACTCGCTGGAAATGTGTTGAAAATAGGTGGATGGAAATGATGTTGCAGTAGTAGAACGGACTACAGAAACCCGTGATTCTGCTCCTTCGTAAGATTAAAGCCCACTCTACTTCAGGCCCTGATGCCATCTCAGCCTGGATGCTGAGCATGTTTGCTGGAGAGGTAGCTACATCCATGGCCTCACTGCATATATGTTCAATCTTTCTCTAAAGTTACCCAATGATTGGTTAGGAATCCAACCATTATTAAGTCAGATGTTCAATTCAATCTCTCTACTATAAAACACTTGAATATCATGCCCTTAGCTACCTAAGTTTGCAGTAATGCATTCTCCTGCATAAACAATTAAAATAAATGGGTGGAGAGGACAGCAGGGGCCGGGTGGCCGGAGACTTGTAGGATGAATGGATAGCAGGTAGCTAGCAAAGAATGAGTTAAGCATCATAATATAACCTTATCAGGGTCTGAGGTTGATATGAAACAAGACCATTGGATATAGCTAGTGGTTGGACTTTGGGTTCGAGAGTGTAGCTATACTCATGATGGACCAGAACATGTCGGGAGGAGGCCAGATTCTGAAAGAAAGCCTGTTTGGCAGTATGGATCTTGGACAACACTGGGTTATGAGCCATCTTGTATTTGACATACCGCATTTGGAGGATATGAAACACTTGTAGAAAAGATGTTCTTGCAGTTTAATGTCATGTCAAATGTCACTATTGATCCAGGGAATGTTAGTTGGACGATTGAGATGAACAGATCGCTTGGGGATGTACTAGCTAGCCTCGTTCCCAGGCGCTCGGTAACCGAGCACCTGGGAACGAGGCTAGGGATGCACTTGCTGATAACTGACAGAAAAATAGAAGACCAACGGCTCCAGAAGACATCAATGTCCTCAGATTCAACATGTAGTGGGATACCTTTCAGGAGATCTTGGCAAGACTGACATTAGCCTTTTTGCAAATCCAGATGGTTTTAGTGGGGTGTTGATTGGATGGCAATGGGAAGGTAGCCCGAGGGAGACAGAGATTGAGTTATGGTCACTAGAACCAGCATGGGGAAGAACTCCAATTGAAGAGAGCAGTTCAGGAGAGGAGAGAAACACCAAATCAGTGGTGCTGGCTGTTGAATTAGTAACTCTGGTTGGTCAGAGACCACCTGAGTAGCTACTTAATCCTTCTCACTTCCATAGTTTGGGCCTGGAAAATGAAGGCGGAGAGGCCTGGTAGCTACATGAGACTACACCATTATGCTCTCATGAACCTATACTTGCCAGCCTCTATAATATTATATAGTGTGTACAAATAGTGCTTCAATGTTTATCTGCCCCCAGCACCAACATTCCACGTGCTGAGGCATAGCTATGTGGTTATGGTCCAGGGCTGTTGTATACTGGCTGAAGTGTAGCTAGTAATAGTGTACTATTAATTTCCCGCAGCAGGCAATAAGTGTGGCTACATGCACAGTTAGCTATCCATTCACTAAGTTTGCAACAGGTGTTGGCATTCGCCTGCTTGGCAGTTACCCAGTATATATAATCAGACAAGATGAATATGCTGTGAGTCCACCAATCAGCGGTACTTCCATGCAACACCTTCATGCCAACAGCTGTGCTATGACTGTTATCAGTGCAGCTATTTACTACAAGGTGGCTATATAGCTAGTCAAGTCAGCATCTGGACAGAGGGCAGTACTTAGAGCAGTTACTGTAACTTACTGGTGCATGCACACCTACGTACAATGGAGGTACAAACAAGTAGAAGAACTCAGACCCGAGAAACTTCATGTACGTCTATTAACACTACAAAGTAAAGCAACAATTAGCTACTCTACGTACTGTTTTTGGTCTCTTAGCTCAATGAGATATGGATTCGTTGCCATTGACACTGAACTCAGGATCCCGCTCTGTCTTGCGTCCAGAACTTTGATCCTCTGAAGCAGCCCACTATCACTCCCATTGCTAGGAAGGTACGTTTCCCCATTGCCTCATATGCTAAATCAACTGTGTGTTGGTGGAATGAGACACATCCATCATGTATCAGCTGTGCCAGAGGAGATACGTAGCCAATGCTTGTAAGTAAGAGCAACAATAAAGAAGTTCACCCTCAACCTCCAGAGCTCCTTGGTTTAAGTTGGTTAATGAACAAATTATGTAAAGATTGTCATACACAATCAATCTGTATAAGAGAATCGCCGATGTCATTATTTTTTTTGGACCGAGCAGTGAAGTCAGAGCTGACTTGACTGCTTGTTCAAAAAATGTTTTTTGCTGCACACTTCACTTGCACCCATAAGGGTATCCAAGACTATATTTTAGGCCCTGTTTTTAACAAGCAGCGACATTAATTTAGTGTAGTTATTCTGACGACCGCGTGGGTCTACACAGCACAAGCACCGGCCGGAATGTGAAAACTATCGCACATCGGCGATCGATCAAAGGCGCGGCGTGCGTTGCATGGGTTGGTATCACGCATGCGCACCGTTGGTTGTAACGTTCCCCCGCTGGGGTTATTCGATGAACTTTGAATACAAAATTCACTGCTGTGGGCGGATTTGATGTAGCTAGCTTGCATAATGACAGTTGCCAGCTGCAGCTGTTGGATAATTAGCTTAGCTAGCTGCCTGCATACTTTATGGCAAGCGCTCAGTCATGCCACGGTTGGCTCAAGAGTCACAGGCTAATTGTCTAGAGTATGTTAAAAAAATTATGTTAGTCTCGTCCCCAGACGGCCTGGGAACGAGGCTAGAACTGGGCATAATGTAGCAATTTCTGCCACATTCCTCAACATATTCCACGGACACTTGGCGACCATATAGTAGCAAGTGGAAATACTCTCCCAAGATAAATCCATCAGGTTTATCATTTTAGAATGCAAACTGTATGAAGTCTGCACACTGCACACCAAGAGCTAATTGGGGGGGATAGCCACCCCCTCAAGGCTGCAAATAGAAATACTCTTGATCTAGCTATTCCCCCCCCCCCCCCCCCCCCCCCCCCCCCCACATACACACACACACACACACATGATAGGCACACACGAATCCTGCCATCTCACTGCACAATAAGCCCCATTCACCAAGTGCCATGGCCCCAACTACACGCCACTAAAGCCCACTCTAAGTCACAGCATTGCAGGTCACCTGTCTGCAGTAGGTGTAGGTGTAGGTGTAGTGCTCAATGTAAACAGATCTCTACACATGCTAATATTATGTGCAAAGCTAGCCACCTTTAATTGCCTGAGCACCCCAGCAGTTGTTGACTGTTAAGTAGGTAGCTAAGTTGTTCACACACTAGACATGCAGAGCAAGCAATCTGTAGATGGCTGGTGTGAACATGGCTGGTATATTGCCTTCCATGCTTGCACCAAAGACTTGTTTCCGTGAGAACCAGCTCAGCTTGTGAGAGTAGTGCATGGCTTAATTGCCTCTACATAATATTATATTAAAACTCAATGGGGAACGTCAACAACACTACAATTAGGGATGAGGCTATTATGCGGCACAGTTTCCGGCATAATAGGTAGGTTCACGGAGTTGGCATAATGCGGGAATAAATGGGGAAATATAATGTAGGCATAATTGGGGTTCGAGTTCTGCCACATTGTCACTGGATGGCTTCCAGCGGTGAGGCTGTTAGCGAAAGTAGTCTAGATTCTAGTGGTCTAGCTAGTTCTAGTTCTGGTTCTAGCTCTGCACGGTCTGTACTTTCAATACTAGACCAAATGAAGTCTCCACAGCCTTCAGACTGAAGATTTATGCACCTCCCGCTGGCATACAGAAGCAATGCTTTGGATCTCAAGTGAGCTATATCAAGAGCATAATCGGAGGATATAGCAAGGGCATAATCGGACATAATCTGGAGCATTGGGGAATAGCATAACTGGTCAAAAAAATAGCCTCATCCCTAACTACAATGGTGAGTTTAGGTGTTTAGTGTTGTATTGGCACAACAGTTGATAGCAGTCAAAGATCAAGAGTCAGCTAACCAATTGCCAATTAGCTGTCTGTACTACATATGTATACAAGGCACACCATGTGGTGGTATTGTTGCATATGGATAGTGGATATTAGAGGGATGTGGGATGTCTTTATACATACTGTGGGTGTGACAGCTGCAGTTGGTAACCATTAACTAGCCACTCGAAAAGAAAATAAGTGGTCCAGCCTCGGACGGAGCAACCGGGCCAGCTCTGCCGGCCCTGCACCACTTATTATATAATTGGTGCAAGCTAGACAAAGTAGAAATTAAGAACTCAAGACCAGAACATTTTATACGTATACGTATTGTCATATTAACATTACAAAGTTGAGCAACAAATGTCTTACTCTACATGCTTTTGGTCTCTCAGTTCAATGAGATACGTAGACTCGTTGCCACTGACACTGAACTCAGGATCCTGCTCTGTCTTGTGTCCGGTGCTTAGATCCTCTGCATCTTTCCGTGGTGCTATCTTTGTGTAGAGTGCAATGAACCCAACAAGGACGAGCAGGGAGCAGCCCACTATCACCCCCATTGCTAGGAAGGTACGTTTCCCCATTGCCTCATATGCTAAATCAACTGTGTGTTGGGAGAATGAGACAAATCCATCACCTATCAGCTCAGGACATTAAACACTTTCACAAAGTCATTGCTGGGAAGGCCTGGGAGCAAGGCCAACATCAACTAATTACGAACATGGAGCACGTATATATGCTGAGGTTATGGTACAATACGCTTGACTTACTCCAGATGGGTGTTAGGATCCTTGAAAGTCCTCCTAGCGCATTAACTATGCCCAAGAACACACCCTGTAGGAGTGTAACAAAAATGTCATAAGATGTCAGTGAACTCAGTTTTATGATAAGTGTATACTGTTCTTACCCGAATCCCTGTACTGAGGTTACTGGCTATCACGACCATTAGTGCTGTCCTGATCACTGGAATACCAAACTCAAACAGAACTGACCCGACTACAAACTGTGCAAAGTTGAGGGACTTGTACTCACCGCGGCAGATGGATGGACATGCGTGACATTCCTCCCCAGTCACTCTAGAGTGCTGATTCCAGTAGCAGTGATACTTGGTATCACCCAATGACTCACACACTGTCCGTATCAGAGTCACATTTGCACCGCATGGAGAACCATGACTACTGACGTTGATATGAGCCTCTAGATTTGTGAGATTGTTGAGACAAATTGCTCCAGTTCTATTTGTTAGCTCCGGATGGTGGAATGGGCTGAATTGGGTGCATGGGTCATTTCCAATTGCCTGCCAGTCTGCAATGAGAGCTGCACCAACAATGGAGGCCGTGATTCCAAGCATGGCCAAGATGCGACTATCAATCTTCAACTTTTGAATTACAATTCTGAAAGAAAGGTATATGTGTCAGACACAAGAAAGGAAACTTGAATCATTGTAACTTACAACAGTAGTGAACTTGCTGTGAATACCACCATCAACCCTACAAAGTAGACGCTGATCTCCTTCTCAGTGAAGCCAAAGTAATCACTGAGGATTGGGTTGAAGAGAGTATCCACCACACCATAGTTGGAATCTGTTGCATACGTTGCAACTGTAAAGAACAGAAGTACCTGTAGGAAGACCAGCCAAGGCTATCACAAGCTAGAGTCAACCAACCCTTGCAGAACAGATGTACTGTAAGTAGCTAGATTGTGCTGGAGTGCAGGCTGAAAATGCGGAAACCTACTGACCGAAACTTGAACAAAGACTTATAGAAGGAGCATGCATGGCTGGAATGTTACCTCACACCAAGAGTGCATGATGACATCATTGTCATTGCAGCGGCAGACACAAGTATATTGATGCATATCATGTGATCATGTGCACATTCAAGACAACTAGCCGGCTCACTCCAAACCAAAAGTTTGGAGCTGTTTGAGCTGGGATGTACATAGCTACAATGCAAGTTGCCTATATATATGTATAATTTCCAATGATACTTTCACCAAATCTAGCTACACCTTGGAATCCAGAGGTAGCTACTCAGGGTGAGGATGTGAGCTTGTTTTAAAGACATGGAATGTAAACTGTGTTCACATGGATGGCATTTCAGTAAAGCAATGCTGCCGTTGAACCTGCACACAAGTGCTGTTAGATCAACAATAGTCTCGGCCCCAGACCCAAACCAACCCCAGCGTGGATCGCTTCCAGCATCACGTGATACTAGAAGCGATCCGTGCTGGGGTTGGTTTGGGTCTGGGACCGAGACTACAATTGGTACTATATATATGCCATCTATACAAGCAGGAAGTTAATACTCCCTTGGTGGAACGGAACCACTTGACTGTACATGTACCAGTCTGCTAAGAGTTTGTTGCTATGGTAGCTATTGCTACAGTTGTTGTAACAATCCTTGGTTACCATGTACAATGGCTATGATTTTATCACACAGCCATCACACAGACAGCCATCACCCAGCCAGTTACAATAACCTGTACATACCCAGTGTCATGGACAACGGACATTATGAACTCTTGTTTACATTGTATACAGCTGTCTCCCATGCAGCCATGATTCCTGTATTTTATGAATGCACCACACCTGTATTTCATCATCCCACACTATTAATTTTAAGCACTGCCTCGCTGGCTGTACTTGTTCCTCACTATTGCATCAAAGAATCTCGTTACACCAGTATCAAGTCAATAATCTAGCTATCACATGTCAGATATATCAGGCCAGTCATGCATCTCCATTAACAAACTCAGGTGCTTTAGGAACACTACTGGGTGTGCCTCAGCCTGTATAGAGGATAGGTTCACCAGAATGTGAGACTTCTGTAGTACCTTCTACATGTGAACTGTAGCACTCCTCAGGTATTTGTGTAAACAGTTCTAATCTGAGTGGGAAGTGTCACTGAAATGTTATCAACTTGTTAAATTTAATACCACTATTCCAATCAGGCCCCGTGTCTTGTTCGACTTCAAGCTACTGCATTTGGTTGTTGTGCACTTCATCTCCGGTTTCTTCCACGCACACTCCCCACGGAATAGAGCAATCAGCATCAGAAATAGTGCTCCTCCAATGGCCACATTGTACCAGCCAATCCAGTGGAACTGGTTAGCACCACCCACATGTGCAGCAAGAGCACTAAAGCCTGCAATCGCAAGATAAAAAGATAACTTACAACTCTACATACAAAACATATAAGCCTCGCCAGCTTTTGTCGACGTCGCTTGCAGTATGAAAAGTGTATTGCAAGCGACAAAAGCTGGATGTGGAGGCCTGGGAATGAGACTAGTACATGTACTAGGGTCTTTATAGTTAGTTTAGTAAAATGGCAAAAAGGGATGTAGGGTCAAGGATATACTGTAACACTGTACCTGTGCCAATCAGATTTGCAGTACCAGTGACAAGAACACGATACGCATACATCCTTTCTTTAAGCTTTTGTCCTTTCCTACTCTTGTCAGCACCATCAATATCGTCTTGTGCCGCAAAGTAGGCCTTTTCGTATTCCAGTTCTCTCTCAGCAACATACACAAAGAAAGCTGACTCACCAACAACACTGCTTCCCCCCACCAGAAACCTTGCACCCAAAATCATCCAACCCTGTGAAGCCACAGCATAGAGTAGGGAGCCGAGTATGTAGCTCACAATGAGGGACAGAAATATGTAAGCGTATGGAACCATGTGGAGGAGGTAGACGTATACAAGTGCAAAGGTCACTTCTCCAATGCTATAAGCTGCCACTGTCCAGGAATAGAAGAACTCGGACTGTCCAAGGCCGGGTGGAACCTGTATGAAACAGAGTCAAGGGTGTTTGTTCTTAGCACATGTAAGTTCTATTCATGTATCCTTACATTGTACATTGATGCACGTTGTATCGGGCTTAAAATTGTGTTTACTGAGCAGGCATCCAGGCAATACCATGTGGCTCAACCACACTTTCGGGAGATATTTTAATACCACCACTGCAGTTGGGGAACGCAAGCCATTGTGAATGCCATGCAGCTGTGTGCAAAGTGCACTTAAGGCTTGTTCAGTCTACTGGTGCAACAGCCATCTGTCTGTACCAGTGATGTTCCATTCTGCTGCTCTTCCAGTGTTGGGTTGGTGACAAACTGGTGAAGTGATGCCAGAGGTGATATGTAGCCAATACTGTTAAGTAAGAGCAACAACAAAGCAAAGAAGTTCACCCTCAATCTCCAGAGCTCCTTGGCTAATGAACAAGGAAAAGATTGTCATAATTAAGCAATCAATCTTTAAGAGAATCGCTTTCTACGAACAGCAGATAGCGACATTTAGACACTTGCACTTCATCTCTCGGACGGCCGCGTGGGTCCTCACAGCGCAGCTCAAGCACCGGCCGGAAACCACTAGTACTTCTAATGTGAAAACTATCGCAGTACATCGGCGATCAAAGGCGTGCATGGGTTGGTATCACGCATGCGCACGTTGCTAATACAAATTCACTGCTGCGGCGCGGGCGGGAAGTGATGTAGCTAGCTAGCTTGCAGCTTGCATAATGACATGTCAGCTGCAGCTGTTGCATGGAATAATTAGCTTAGCTAGCTGCCTGCATACTTTATGGCAAGCGCTCAGTCATGCCATGGTTGGCTCAAGAGTCACAGGCTAATCGTCTAGAGTATCTTAAAATGCTGTTAGTCTCGTCCCCAGACCCTCCACACCCGGTCCTGGCGCGCGCTGTGGATCAGCATCATCAGGGTCTATGTCTGGGGATTTGCAATCAGATGCTGCCGTACAAGTTACCACACAGGACCAGCTGCAGGAGCCATACTAACTTGTACACAACATCACCATAGCTAGGATGATAAAAATTTAACGGTTAGCTAGAACTAAAATGCATTTTTGTAAGCCACATTTCTTTTAGGAAACTAAAAATGCTTCCAGGATAATGTTAAGGCTGTATGCATTACTCTCATGTCGGCAGCCTTGTGTTTGGCTTGCTCCAATCCATGTAGCTAGCCAGTGAGGGTACAATTGCGTATACAGGCGCATGCAAGGATCCATGATTGTCTAAAATTAGTACTGTAGTGCTATAATAACTGTTCAATGGTCACAGTTCTAGGGAATACATTTCAGTGGTAGCTCAGCTAAGCAGTCGCTGAGGTACTGTATTGATCTTTCATTACCCCATTGCATCATACTCCGCATCACCTGTGTGTTCAGGGGAAAGAGACACATCCGATTGCATGCATTCTCACCATGCAGTATCACTGATTTTTGTATCATACAAACGCGGTGGTGGGTGCAGGAACATACCGGGGTATCAGACCCGTAGGAAGCAATGTTAGTTTGGTCAGGCGAATAGCGCTTTGCTTATTTGAGCGATGAAATAGTGGCGGCGCAATGGCATTGCGCGCGCAGTGCGCCAAACGAGAAGCGTAGCAAGCGCGCGAAGCGCGCCACATAGGGGGGTCTGTGGGCCCTCCCCCAGGAAAATTTTGAATTTTAGACCCGAGTTCTGAGATCGTTTCTGGTGCAATCTTGGGATGAAACTGCAAGATTCAACAACTTGCTAGCCAGACTGAGCATATTATTGGTCCGGCGGCCGCCGCACCTGCCGCACCTACTCCTACGGCCCTGGGTATACATTATAGCTAGAAAAAATCATCTAAGCTGAAGCTCTTTAGCTTTGCTTTCTTTAATGCGTTCACATGATCAATGAGCATTCACTTCAGCTATGCTGACTCACACACACCCTTATCTGCTCCTTGTTGAAGATCAACACCTTGCAGATAAATTATTTCAGTAAGCGAAATAGACCAGTGCGCATGCGTAGTACGCCGGTGCACCCGGCCGGGTATAATGTACATACTTGTATAATTTTTTATGTATAACCGTTGCCACGTGACTACCATTGAGGTTAATTAACTTAACCCTTATGACCTCAGTATCCTAGAAGAAGTAAGTCGACCAAAGGATGAGCCTAGCTAGCTCGCTCCCAGGCCCCAGGTGTATGGGATGGCACGGGTTTTAACTTTGCGGACGCTCAACGCTTTCCGCACACACGCCTATTGCTTGAATGAACGCTCTGCCGTCTGCGATTTGATCCGGCTACGCATTATGTCGACTTCCTGTGACTGTGTTCAGAAAGTAGGTGAAAGGTTACTGTTTGTGTTTGAACATGCGATTTGGATAAATAACATGTTTAACAGTTAAAGCAACAATTTTAGGTTGCTGTTCCAACGTGCGCAATATGATATCATGGCTGTAATCTGTAGCCATTTTCCCCTCCACCCTGCAGCATGCTCGGGAGGGTAAGTGAAGACAAGGTGCAGCTGCCTTGCAGTTAATTAATTAATACATTCTTGTCACTTGCTTCCGTATACTTGCACTTATCAATACCTGTACTGTGTGCTAAGCAAAAGTAGTCTAATTCCCTCTCTTTTTCTATCTCCAATTTTAGCTGTCTATCTGTCCTTTGCATACTTCTCATAGCTTTGGACTTTTAGTAATATTTCTTCTGGCATTATTTGAACGACGTGGATATTGGTCCAGCAGGAAGTACATACTTTACTGAGTATAAGTAGCGGGTACACATGTGCATTGAACACTGGCCCTGGCCCTAATAATAGCTACCCTAACCCATCGTTCTATCTCCTGCTGGACCAATAACCATTTCAAAACTCAGCTCATGCTTACCCCTCCCCCACCTGCTTATGCACTACTGTTCACAGTAAACATTCCTGTCCCCTGGGGACAAATAGCCGGGAAGGCATGGGGGAACCCTGATGGAAAGCCAGTGCTAGCCTTGCATGGTATGTTCATTGGTAGCTGGCGTTAGTGGTAACCTGTATTTGTGCATTTGTGTACTGTACCACATAGTGTATGCCATGTGCTGTACCATCATCTAATTATATTCATGAGAGAACACTGAGTGTACTACTTGAATGTTATTGCAGATTGCATTAATGATCTTTTTGAAACAGGATGGCTGGACAATGCTGGCAGTTTCGACAAGCTTATTCCCCTGCTTTCTGAAGGTAAGGGGGCACAATAGACTTACTCCCTGGCCCTTACCACCTTGTGGTGAAAATATAGACCGATTGCATGCATGGAATGGTACCATATGCATGTCAGACACTATACAGCATTACACTCCTACTGTCAACCTCTCCGCTAGTTTATTTCTGGTTTACTGCACCATCACCCACCCAGACCTTAGTGTGGTTGCAATAGACTGGCCCGGCCATGGTCACTCCTCCCACAGACCCAAGGGCTCACACTACCATGCATACGACTACATTGCTGACATCAAGTATGTTGTGGATGGTAAGTGCAGTGTGTACCATCATGTAATGCAGATTTGTACACTGTTACCCACTAGAGCTGGGCAATATATCACACAGCATAATATACTACCCCACACGCATGAGCCTATTATCATTTTGGTAGCTCCCCCCCCCCCCCCCCCCCCCCCCTCCATTTTAAATTTAAAATTGCTCATGAACGTGATGTGTCAACGACCAGTTGTGCATGTGCCATGTTCCTGGTGCCAATTTATGGCTGCTAGGAGAGCTGTCGGCCTGGTTAAGGTCAGCTAGAAGGTACGTTACTGTACTACGTACGTCCCACGTGCAGTGTGACCTCCATATTGTCGACATGTGCATGTGTATCCCTAGCCTCATTCCCAGCCGCTCGGAAATTGGGACACCTGGGAACGAGGCTAGTGTATCCCATAGCGACTAATCCATGGCACAGTTGTGTAGTGTATAGCAACACCACTACTTTATCTTGTCATGTGTTTCCCTCTTTAGCCATGAAGTGGAATAAATTCAAGATTTTGGCACATTCTATGGGTGAGTATGAAGAGATATCATCACGGTATACAGCTTGTTGATTGGTTGGCACAATGGAGACCTCAATTGCAAATGCCTACAAGTGTATAACTTTCCACATCTGTGTAGAGCAAGTGCTAATGCCTGACCCCTAGCTGCCATGATGTTCTCCTTGGCACTGGGTAAATATGACAGCATGTGTAAGACATGCAGAGACCACAATGACATGATGAAGTGACGTTTGGTGTCTTGTCCATGTAGGTGTGGGACCAGCAACCTGGGTAAGTTTGGCTGCAAATATTATTAGCGGGTTATTAATAAGGTAACGTTGTTGGAGAATGATATTGAGCACCACCATGCACACTCTGTGTCTCCACGCATTAGCCCCATCCAAATGAGTGCAATATTCGATCTATGCCTACGTACATGTACCAGTGAAGACCAAATAAGGCCTGAACAAGCAGTAGAGTATAAGACAATCTACAGCAACAAATAAGACTTCCTAGATCTTCGAATTCCCTCCCCCATCACAACAACATTGTTGCATTTCAGTTTTGACAACGTATGCATGTGAATTTGTTTAGTTTGCAGCGTCCCTTCCTGGGAGAGTTGATGGACTGGTGTTGCTTGAGGGCTTTGGATTCTGGGTGGAACCATTGGTCAGTTCAGTTACTGTGGTTACGAGACGGTGGTGGTTAGGGGTTGTACCAGATCATCTTATTACCAGTCGACTTGTACTTAAACCAGAGCATTTAATGTGAGCAAATTCAGTCCATAGTACCCCTCATGGTTGCCACTGTAGCCACTATAGCCTCTGCTCTGATGTCTCCACAGTGTGCCTCTGCCATTGATATCCTCCCTCTGATCAACCCTTCAATAATTTTGTCCAATGCAGACTAACCTGCCTGAACAAATGGGCCACGCTCTCAACAGCCTATCCTTGCTGGAAGACAAAGACGTCAAAACATATCCCTCCTGGGATGCTGTAGTAGGCCGGTTCGTCATGATCATGTGTGTACTATACGGTGCATGTATATATAGTGCTGTTCTATATAAAAATTATAGTGCTGTTCTATATATAGTGCTGTTCTATTTATTCTCACAGGATGCTGGAGGCCCACATCCGGTTAGATAGGGACTTCACTCCTGAGGCTGCTGCCACCCTGACCATCCGGGGAGCAGCACGGACAGAGGGTGGGGGATATCAGTTTACCAGAGATTTGAGAGCTAAAGCGGTGAGGGCTGATTGCAGCACCCAACTACTCAGGCAACTAGTAACGTTAACCTTGTCAACCTAACCCCTTCCTTTCATCACTGCCAGTGCCGCAATTTAAAAATTATTTTGTATGCTGTGAAGATCAAGAAGTGGAACACAGTCATATCCGTGATGACGTATGCTCATACAGAAGTCATTTGTTTTCATGTGAACCTTGCTGAAGTAAATCCACTGGCAGGGTTCAATCATTTTCCGGATGTGGGGGAGTATTATGGATGGTATACATGAGATAAGGATAGGAGAATCACCTCAGTGAATCAAACTACCGTAGTTGCTGATTTTTTCCGCGTGGCAATAATTTCGTGGTCAAGCCACTAACTGTGATACACAAATATTTCGCGGAGGGAAATTTTCGCTGATTACACCCCATGGAAAAAAATTAATTCCGCTCATAACAACTTACTATTGACACGTGTGCACATGATCGCACCGATGGAGGACGAGTTAGCGATTGAGCTGTGTGTATGCATGGCTAGACTGTAATCATCATAATAATATATCCCATGGCCAGCTGTTCCATTTTTGTCACACATTTCCTTCCCTGTCCACAGCCATCTCTGTTGAAGATCTGTTCGGAGGTGAATGACACGTTTCTGAGAGCAACCAAGTGCCCCATCCTTGTTATAGTGTATGTGTATACGTATACCATTACTATACCCACAGGAAGTAATTACACTGTAGTTTAGCCTTTCCCACCTAATGACACATTATGTTGTCATGAGACTTTCAGCTTCATGATGTCACATCCGGCAATGTCCTTGGGAGATAGGTTCTGCGACAGCAGAAAGGGCGGGACAGGGGGAGGTGGGTGGGTGCACCCGGAGGGTGCAAACAGCATGGCCGTGTCTGGGCTCCGCGGTAGAAAGGTCTTGGTCGGCACTGGGAGGGCCATTTCCGCCGTTTCTGGCATAAATGGACGTAGAAAGTAGCTGTCTTGCCTTGTAGGCCCTCCATTTCCAGTGTTCATGGTCCGATTTTTAGCTACAGCAGGTTGGCCACTTCTCGGGAGGCTTGATTGCAAGTTCATTAGTTGGTGGGTGTGGTAGAAAGGTCTTGGTCGGCACTGGGAGGGCCATTTCCGCCGTTTTTGGCATAAATGGACTTAGAAAGTAGTGTCTTGCCTTGTAGGCCCTCCATTTCCAGTGTTCATGGTCCGATTTTTAGCTACAGCAGGTTGGCCACTTCTCGGGAGGCTTGATTGCAAGTTCGTTAGTTGGTGGGTGTAGTTAAGTCACGTATATGCTTAGTGTATATAGCTGAAATTACCTGTGTGAGCAGTTTCGAGCCCAGCAACGCCAGGGAACAGAAATTAGGGTATGTTTAAGTGTTCTATAGACTGAAAATGACCTAGAGAAAGAAATTTGGGCCCTAAAGAGTTAACTGCTTAGGGCGCGTAGTTTGCTTGCAGGTATGTTCACAGGCCAAAACTGGCAACCATTTACTACCCACTTTGACATGCCAAAATTGGCAGCACTCCTGTTCTGTATAGTGTGACTGATGTGCCATTTCTGCTAAAAATGGAACAACGAACCAAAATTAGCAGAAACAGCACTCCTGGTGAGTGACAGCCCACCAAGGATGCAGTGAAGCCAGCAAAGATCAGTTCTTGTCTTGTGTACACTAGCTGCCACTTGTTGTGGAGGGTGTCCTTGGGACAAGCATAATCTCTTTCTACACCTCCAGTTTTAGCCTCCTTCCCAGGATTTCTACACCTCATTCCCAGGTGCTTGGTAATTACCGAGCACCTGGGAACGAGGCTACTCCAGTTTTTATCCTTTAGCTTCAGCATGCAAAAATACTATAAGCAATGCTAGGTATCTTGGGCTAGGAATGAGATATGAAGCTGGGATTTGCACCATTGTGATCAACATAGATGGAGCATTCCAATGATATCAATTTTGCTATAGGTTGAATTTTGACCCAAAATCATGAAAAATCATGGGTTATAGCCTTTGGTCGAGTGCAATTTTTGGCAAAAGTGTGAACGACAGTAAAAAACATTTTTAGGACATCATTTGAAAGCTCTCTGCATGCTGATCACAGTGGTACAATCCCCAGCTTCATATCTCATTCACATACCCAGATACAATGCGATTTTCTGGATACACAGTGTAGAAGTTGGGCCGAATACTGAGCTATGTACTATGCTAAGTATCTTGGGCTAGGAAGGAGATATGAGACTGGGAGTCGGACCATTGTGATCAGAACGAATGGAGCATTCCAATCATGTCCATTTCGTTGTAGGTTGAATTTGGACCCAAAACCATGGATTATAGCCAGTGTGATTTTTGGCAAAAATGTGACCAACAGCAAAAAACATTTTTAGGACACCATTTGAAAGCTCTCTGCATGCTGATCACAATGGTACAATCCCCAGCTTCATATCGCATTCACATACCTAGATACGATGTGACTTCTGGATGCACAGGGTAGAAATATTAGAGCTATGTACTATGCTAGGTATCTAGGGCTAGAAATGAGATATAAAGCCGGGATTTGCACCATTGTGATCAGGTGTTCCTGCATAATTATGTCCTCTTTCTGTCTTTATTACAGCGGCAACAAAACCTCCTTACCCAAAGCCATCCTGAACGAATGGCTTGAGATAAGAAAGGTGAATGTAGTGTAACATCCGATGAGTTACTGTACAGTAACGGTTTAGCCCTATAGCCTAAGAATGAGGCTAGCAAGTCGATTATTGGTGCATTCCTCATTGCAGGTAAAGCTGGTGGAGGTGGAAGGGGGCCACCATGTCCACTTGTACAAGCCAGAGGTGATGGACCGTCTGGTTGAGCACTTCTTGCTCACAACCACTGTCCACCCAGACTATAAGGAGCTGAGCAAACTATAGCACCAGCCTGTACAAACCATGTAGCCATGTACTTAGTGCAAATATTGAGAATATATTTTTTGAGGCTAAAGTGACGTATAAGTCAGTGGTTTTAGTAGGAGTGTAGCTTCGTCCCCCCCCCCCCCCCCCCCCCCCCCCCCCCCCTCCCAGGTACAGCTATACTCCTGGGGAGATGATTTATTATGTGTGGTGAATATTGAATGAAACCCTGATCTTATTGTATAGAAGTTTCAGAAGTTGTGGAGATGTTAGTAATGACCTTAAGGTTATGGGATACTATTGCACATGCATGGTGCTGTACTTGCGGTTTACAGTCAACAGTGGAATACACGCATGCTTGATAGCCTACTCATTGTGTGAGTGTCTGGTGATCCTTCGTGTAAATCATGTGATTCTGTCATCTTATTGATTATACTATAGTGTCAGTTTCAGCAGCCTCATTCCCAGGCCCACACTGTTTTTTGGTTGCACGAAGAACCACGTGCACACTGCAAGCGACGAAAAACTGGGAGGGGGCCTGGGAATGAGGCTATAGTTTAAGATAGTAGATAGCCAATTCTGACATAAGTTATGGAGATGTTAGTGCAAACGACATAACAGGAAACCCTCTCAAGGCTTTGTACACGGCTCCAAACAAAATGTAGATGCCATTTGTACTTATATACATCTCCATGAACACAGCTAAGTGGAACTCAACTTAGTTGGTTTCTAACTGCAAGTAGGACACCTTACATCTAGAGCCGGCTATGTCGCACAACTGTCTGAATCGTTGCCTTAAAGGTTGTTATGGAGGTAGCAGTGTCAATCCAAGTAAGTTTTAGCTACTATAGAAATCAATGTGATTGAGGCAGTAGCTACTGTAAGTTATCACTCTCAAGAGTTCGTTCAGAATCAAACGTCTGGCGCCATATGCCATGATGCAATACAGAAGAATGTGAACATGGAACCACACATCTTAAGCTAATTGTGTTGTTTGTTTTTATCAGCCAAGGAGCTCTGGAGATTGAGGCTGAACTTCTTTGTTTTGTTGGCACTCTTATTTGTTAGTACTGGTCGTGTATCACCTCTGGCATCACTTCACCAGTTTGTCATCAACCCAACACTGGAAGAGCAGAATGGAACACTGATGGTACAGCCATTTACAGTGATAATAACTACCTGCTACGTATGCAGTGCTTCACATATAGCTGCATGTATAATATTATAGCTACACACCATGCAACTATATAGGTCCTACTGGCTTGAAATTCCCCAGAACAGCATAAAATATTGATCCTCCCTAGTGTAGATTTGTGTGTGGTTGATCTACAAATCAATTGGCCTTGTAAGCTCAGTGCAGTATTAGATATTATAGCTATCTATAGCTAGCTAGCTAGCATCAGATTTCACTGTTATTAAAGTAGCTGCCATGATTTTTCTTCAGGTTCCACCCGGCCTTGGACAGTCAGAGTTCTTTTATTCCTGGGTTGTGAATACACACAGCATCGGAGAAGTAATGTTTTCACTGATATATGCCTACCTCTTCCATGTGGTTCCTTACGCTTACATATTTCTGTCCCTCATTATGAGCTACATACTCGGCTCCATACTCTATGCTGTGGCTTCACATGGATGGATGATTTTGGTTGCAAGGTTCCTGGATGGGGGAAGCAGTGTAATTGCTCAGGTAGCCTTCTATGTGTATGTTGCTGAAAGAGAAGTGGACTATGAAACAGCCTACTATGCAACACAAGACCACATGGACAATGCTTACAAGAATAAGAAACAAAGAAAGTTGAAAGAAAAGATGTATGCCTATCGTTCTCTTGCTGTTGGTATTGCGGAACTGATTGGCACAGGTACAGTGTAGCCTTCCAGCTACCCCGCCTGCCAGACTGCTTTTTCTGCAAAGAGTTATGTTTATAACCCTTAGGCTACTTCAACACATGCATGCATCATAAGCCACAATATGTAGCTAGCTATATCTAGCTAGCTATCTTTGTCTTTCTTGTGATTGCAGGCATCGGTACTCTTGCTGCACATGTGGGTGGTGCTAACCAGTTCCACTGGATTGGCTGGTACAATGTGGCCATTGGAGGAGCACTACTTTGTGTGCTGATTGCTCTTTTCCGTGGGGAGTGTGCGTGGAAGAAACCGGAGATGAAGTGCACAACAACCAAATGCAGTAGCTTGAAGTCCAACAAGACAGTGGCCCTGACTGGATCAGTGGTAGCTAATTATACTTACCATGCATGCAGTTGCAATTTCAGCTATGGGCTGGTAACTAATCTGACCTGTCTCTTCGTGCAGGTACTTGTGTTCTTCATTATTGCAACATATGCGACCGATTCCAACTACGGTGTGATGGAGACCATCTTCAACCCAATCCTCAGTGATTACTTTGGCTTCACTGAAAAGGAAATCAGCTACTTTTTTGTGGGGTTAATTCTTGTATACATAGCAAGTGTACTGCTGCTGTAAGTTATATAGCTATCTCATGCTAGTCTGTATACAGAAAATATTATGTGCTATACCACTGACTTTGTTTTCAGAATGATAATACAAGAATTGAAGATTGATAGTCGCATCTCGGTCATGCTTGGAGTCACGGCCTCCATTGTTGGTGCAGCTCTCATTGCAGACTGGCAGGCTATCGGATATGACCCTTGCACCCAATTCAGCCTCTTCCACCATCCGGAGCTAACAAAGGAATTTAAAGCTGGAACAATTTGTCTCAACAACTATGATCTGATAAACCTTGAGGGTCACAACAATACCAACAATAGTTACATTCCATGTGGTAGAAATGTGACTGTACTGCGGACCGTGTGTGAGTCATTGGGTGATACCAAGTATCACTGCTACTGGAATCAGCACTCAAGAGTGACTGGGGAGGAATGTAATGATTGTCCCTCTGTATGCCGCGGCGAATACAAGTCCCTCAACCTTGCACAATTTGTAGTCGGGTCAGTTCTCTTTGAGTTTGGTGTTGCAGTGACCAGGACTGCACTAATGGTTGTGATAGCCAGTAACCTCAGTACAGGGATTCGGGTAAGAACAAGTGTTATAATATTTGATGTACAAATAGTGTTAATTTCTCAATCCCATTACACTTCTGCAGGGTGTGTTCATGGGCATCGTTAATGCACTGGGTGGATTTGCCAGGATGGTAACACCCATCTGGAGTAAGTGCAGCTATTACTTCATTCCCCAGTTAACAAGCTTTCTCTCTCTCTCTCTCTCTCTCTCTCTCTGTGTGTGTGTGTGTGTGTGTGTGTGTGTGTGTGTGAGGTGTAGCTATTACTTACTACAGAGAGTACATGTACAAAAGTTAATTGCTCTCAGACCATTCCCTATCCAGTTTATGTTGTTGGAAGTATACATGCAATGCCAGTATACATGCATGACGCTAGTGTGTATGAACCAGCTATACATTTCAGCTATACACACATAATTATACACACATGCAGATAGCATGCACATGCACACACACACACACACACACATGCATTAGTTGGTAGAAAGCACGTCCGAAAACATTTTACTTGACCTGTGCTATAGCTACAGCTTGCTGGTGAAACTGCATATGTTCTGAGTAGATACATGACTGACTGTCTCATTCCCCCAACACACAGTTGATATAGCATATGAGGCAATGGGGAAACGCACCTTCCTAGCAATGGGAGTGATGGCGGGCTGCTCCCTGCTCGTCCTTGTTGGGTTCATTGGACTTTACACAAAGATAGCACCACGGAAAGATGCAGAGGATCTAAGCACTGGACACAAAACAGACCGGGATACTGAAGACAGTGACAGTGGCAATGAGTCCACATCTCTGATTGAGGAGGAGAACCAAACAAATGATTATTGAGTAAAAGTGTAGATTCAGGGAATTCTACGCTTGAAAAATTAACAGATGTGATTTTGCATAAATTCTGCATGAAATACAGTTTTGTTGGGCATGCAAATTGCTGTGGGCATGTTAGATGATCTGAGTTATATATAGCTGCAAACAGCCCACACTAATTAAATCACAAGCAACGAAACAGTGGAAAGCAGGTCAAAAAATTTGTTTGCATGAAACAAAGCATTATGCTTTCTACTTAAGATGTAATTATAGCTATACATGATGCAACTATGCAACATCGTACTGTTTGAGCATTTGCGGAAGGTGCACAGAAATTTTCACTCTACCATCACGACCACAATGTAAAAAGACGAATTCTGAGCTTGATTAACCAGTTGTAATTGGAAAGATTCAAGAGCAGTCTGGAGTCCAGAGTGCTATACTCTGGAGGTCATGGTACTCCGTAATGGATTCATACATTGTGCCCCAAGCTTTCCGAATGAGAGGCCACTTGAATGCTTGTCACTAATGTGTCCCCTAAAAGCTTCGCAGACATGGTATGTATCGTTAATGTACTTCAGTGACACATTGTATGGATCCCAAAAATGGAGTGTTGGGACCTACATGCTAATTAAGTCTTGGGCTGTTTTCCAATTGCAAGTGAGGTAACCAAGGTGACCAAGTTCAGCTAAAAAAATAATCCCTGACCTTTTAAAAAAGTGTGCAAACTGCATAACAAAACTGTCACATTATGGAAACCATTTTCTACCAATTATGGACATGTTAAGCCAAAATTGGCAGAAACAGCATTCCTGTTTGTAGGGTAACTGATATGCCATTTCTGCCAAAAATGGAATGCATACTGTATATAAACGATCAAAAACTGGAGGTGTAGAAGGCCTGAGAACAAGGCTATGCATGCAGGACGCCCTCCACAACAAGTGGCAGCAGTACATGTAACAAACAAGACATGACCTTTGCTGGCTGGGAAGGTGTAGAAGGCCTGGGAATGAGGCTACACAGTTACATTATAGACTAATAGTGTATGAAGACCTAAAACTGACTCACGTGGATACATTACACAACAGAATTTGCATGTAGCTAGCTAGCTACTCAAAGTGATTCTACAAACTGACATACCAATAGCTATTTGCAGTGTACGATGACCTAAAACTGACTCAGGTAATTACTAAATACATGATCAAATGCAAGCTTCAGTGTTTGAGGATTGTAGGGTACATTTCAGAACAAAATCTGCATGTACTCAAAGTGATTCCTAGAAATTGAAACACCAATACTTGCAGTGTATCATGGATGACTAAAACTGACTCAGGTAATTACACAAGATGTAAGTACATGATCAAATGCAAGCTTCGGTGTTTGAGGATTGTAGGGTACATTTCAGAACAAAATCTGCATGTACTCAAAGTGATTCCTACAAATTGAAACACCACTTTTATCATTCACTTTATCACATTTACATTGGTTTGTAAAACACTTGTATTTTTATTACACGTTTCGTACTCTGAAAAAAAGAAAAAGAAAAAAAAAGAAAAGAAAAAAAGGAAAAAATTGAAACACCAATACCTGCAGTGTATCATGGATGACCTAAAACTGACTCAGGTAATTACACAACATGTAAATACATGATCAAATGCAAGCTTCAGTGTTTGAGGATTGTAGGGTACATTTCAGAACAAAATCTGCATGTACTCAAAGTGATTCCTACAAATTGAAACACCAACACTCTGGTTGTGTTAATGTAGACTGCAGTTGTCCTCTTCTTGGAGGTTCAAAATGTAATACTGTAGGGAAACCAATTATTTTGGACCAATCGTCCTTTGTAGAGAGGTCTATTACGTTGTGCCCCTAACTTGGAGGGTCCATGCACTATATCCGAGGTTTTACATCACCTCAGTTTTACGTGCCATACAACAATGTATTGCATGTACGAACGCACAATGCAACCCTGAATCTGCACAATAAGGCCATTTGCATTCAGCACTACATAAATCACAGAGTGACCTCTACATGCAGAAATGGTCTAAGGAATATAAATTATTCCTGTACAGCCACATGCGACTTTCCCTACTCAATTATTTTTTGTTGTTTCGTCTCTTCAATCAGAGATCTGGACTCATTGCCACTGTCACTGTCTTCAGTATCCCGCTCCGTTTTGTCTTGGTCCTCTGAGTCTTTCTGTGGTGCTATCTTTGTGTAGAGTCCAATGAATCCAGCAAGGATGAGCAGGGAGCAGCCCATTACCACTCCCAAACCTAGGAAGGTCCGTTTCCCCATTGCCTCGTATGCTGCATCAACTGTGTGTTGGGGATCAGACACATCCGATAATGCATCAGCTCAGATCAGTAGGCAGTTTCACTGGCTAGCATCTAACTATTGCATTCTTTCCCCAACTACAATACTGGAGGAGGTTAGTGAAGATCACATGTCCAACTTTGATCTGATAGGGAATGTACACGAATTTGAGCCTGCACTCTCTCTTTTACAGTAAGAAACTTGCCGCCTGGGTTATAATGTGCATGAGCGATTGGGGAATGCCAATCATGGTACATGCTGATGGCATCATGACAGACTTCCACTGCATAGGGTATCATGCAAACATTGTGAGCGTCTTTGATCTCAGACAAAGTTCCCTGTCCATGCAGGCCTCTGCATGCGCTGGGGATGAGGTTACTATACAACTGCCACGAACAGAACTTGAACAAGACAGAGCAGATACTCATTATGCTGAACAGTACTCCAATCATGATAATTATGCTCTAGCCACCTTATCCCTGGTCACATTGTATGATCACAATCACCATGGCGCCACACAGCTGACCTCCTTTTCTGTCTGTTCTTTCTTGTGGGCATGCAAGAAAGCTCCAATAAATAATATCCAATCTTCATGCCAGTGTGGTTTACGAACTGTGACAACAACATAATATACAGTTTATGTACATACTTACTCCAGATTGGGGTTACAGTCCTGGCAAGTCCACCCAGTGCATTAGCCACACCTTAGAGGGTGAGTTGGAAGGTTTGCTGTTCCCAAGCTAAGAGTTCCCGGAAGCTGGACTGTGCTGAGCTACCTTGAATGTGCAATCAGTAGACACTAGCTAGCCAGCTAACATCTTCCTTGTTGTTCAAGTAGCTACTGTTATGGTTACACAGTAATAGCTCATCTAAAATATCAATATCTCATGCAGAACCATTACAGCAAAACACACACACCAGTTTCAAGCATGGAGCTCGGAATCCCTAGCTTTACTCAATAATCATGTCCTTGGTCTTCTCAATCAGAGATGTGGACTCATGGCCACTGTCATTGTCTTCAGTATCCTGCTCTGTTTCATGTCCAGAACTTTGATCCTCTGACTCTTTCCATGGTGCTATCTTTGTGTAGAGTCCAATGAATCCAACAAGGATGAGCATGTAGCAGCCCGCCATCACTCCCATTGCTAGGAAGGTGCGTTTCCCCATTCCCTCATATGCTGCATCAACTGTGTGTTGGGGGAATGAGACACATCCAGTCATGCATCAGCTCGGGACATTTAAAAAGTTCCACCACCATTGCCATATATGGACCATACAATGTTTCTCATTGTAATATCGGCCCAGGTTGCTAGTTAAGTAAACAAACAGATATCCCACTGGGTTCCTGGAAGTGGTGCCACATTGAAGCTACAACCAAACTGGCAAAGCCACACCTACTTGCTAAGGGAAGAGCAAAGCCTAGTGCATAATCATGAGTATAAAACTGCAGCTAATACAAAGGCTGGCAGTGTTGTAAACATAAGTTAATTGGCAGATCTAGAAGTCGCAGCAGAAGACTTTTATAAGTTACCAGTGCAGATTTAGGACATTTCGACACATTCTAGCTGCTGCTGAGGTTCTTAAATGAGCAACTAATTAAGAACTAAATAAAATTCCACTGAGTACAAATTAAAGAATGAGGCATCTTTCTAAAGAGTGAGATTACCCTACCACCTGCTGACCACTAGAGAACCCACACACCCTATACAAACCCTTTGTAGCCAGGTACTTGTACAAACACGATTGTACCTAACTTCCAAACACGATTGTACCTAACTTCCTTTTCCCAGGTATCCAATAGATATTGATCACACACTTGACATGTAGGGAGGCTGGTAGCCAAATGAATGTCAAGGGCAGCTGGTATTCATTTGAAGTGCCCTCAGAGTACTAAGAACATTTTGGGGGGAACTGTGCATACAATTCATGTCCTATATATACTCTACATTTCTGTATGACCCCCTGCATGGAATGCGTTAGTTAGTATCATGCAAGAACACATGACGACATAATCGTCATAGTGACGATGATGTCATCATGCACTCGTTAGTATACAACATACGTATACATAGCTGTACTTACTCCATATGGGTGATATGATCCTGGCAAGTGCACCAATTGCGTTAACCAGCCCTATGAACACACCCTGCAGAAGTGTCATGAAAACGGAGAAGTTGACATACTTGTAATGGTGCATAATGGTACTGGTCTTACCCGAATCCCTGTACTGAGGTTACTGGCTATCACGATCATTAGTGCTGTCCTGGATACAGGAATACCAAACTCAAACAGGAATGACCCAACTGCAAACTGTGCAAGGTTGAGGGACTTGTACTCGCCGCGGCAGATGGAAGGACATGCGTGACATTCCTCCCCAGTCACTCTTGAGTGCTGATTCCAGTAGCAGTGATACTTGGTATCACCCAATGACTCACACACGGTCCGTAGTTGAGTCACATTTGCACATCGAGAGTAATTACTACCAATGATGTGAGATTTCAGATAGGTGACATCATAGTTGTTGAGACAAATTTTAGATTCATTCATTAGGTCCGGGTGGTGGAAGAGGCTGAATTGTGTGCATGGGTCAAGTCCAATTGCCTGCCAGTCTGCAATAAGAGTTGCACCAACAATGGAGGCTGTGATTCCAAGCATGGCTATCATGCGACCATTAATCTTGAATTCGTGGATTATAGCACTGAAAAAGAAAGGTCAGTGGTTATCGTACAAGAACCCAAATCAAAGTGTACGTCATTGAGCTCAACTTACAGAAACAGTGAGCTTGCTAGGAATATGAACATCAATCCCACAAAATAGTAGCTGCTTTCCTTTTCAGTGAAGCCGAAGTAATCACTGAGGATTGGGTTGACAAGAGTGTCCACCACACCATAGCTAGATTCCGTTGCATATGCTGCGACTGTAAAGAACACAAGTACCTGCAGGAAGACCAGTGACTAGAGGATGAGGTATCAAAAGCTGCTGGGTGTCAGCAAGGCACAATATAGTTTAAGTTAGCACATCTATGGTTCTATATTGTATTGTGTTCACTAGCCTGATCTAGCTGGCGTGGTCTAGCTGGCTGGCCTGGTCTAGCTGGGTGCCATGTCAAACAGCATCCTGGTCTCGTTTGCTGCTCTTGGATTTTCTCTTTTCTGTACCTTTGGTGCCTTTTCAGCCTTGCTCCTGTTATAACACTGCCAGCACAAACTGTTTCGTACCGATTATATTGCATGCACGGAAATTATCAAACTCTTAAGGGAATTACCATTGATCCAGTCAGGGCCACTGTCTTGTTAGACTTCAAGCTACTGCATTTGGTTGTTGTGCACTTCATCTCCGGTTTCTTCCACGCACACTCCCCACGGAAAAGAGCAATCAGCACACAAAGTAGTGCTCCTCCAATGGCCACATTGTACCAGCCAATCCAGTGGAACTGGTTAGCACCACCCGTATGTGCAGCAAGAGTACTAATGCCTGCAACCATGAGAAATGCAAGATGTATAGCTGCTATACACATTGTGGCATATGTCATACGTGGTTGCCGTAGGGTTGAATACTGGCAGTATATATACGATGATCAGAGAAAGCAAACTAGCTAGCTATATCATAAAGAGTATAAATTATAGAGACTAGCTATAGCTAGGTATACCTGTGCCAATCATGTCTGCAGTACCAATGCCAATAACACGGTATGCATACATCCTTTCTTTCAACTTTCTGTGTTCCTTACTCCCGTCAGCATCATCCATGCGGTCTTGTGCTGCATAGTAGGCTGTTTCATAATCCACTTCTCTTTCAGCAACATACACAAAGAATGCTGACTGAAGGGCAATGGCACTTCCCCCCACCAGAAATCTTCCAGCCAAAATCGTCAATCCACTTGAGGTCACAGCATAGATTAGAGAGCCAAGTACGTAGCTCACAATGAGGGACAGAAATATGTAAGCGTATGGAACCACATGGAAGAGGTAGGCATATACAAGTGCAAAGGTCACTTCTCCAATGCTGTAAGCAGTCACAACCCAGGAATAGAAGAACTCGGACTGTCCAAGGCCGGGTGGAACCTGAAAAGGATTTGTAGTACTAACACCTGAATTCACACTGTGCATGAATCGTAGGTCATATCCTATTCAGTTTCCCTACTAGCCTGTACCATCAGTGTTCCATTCTGCTCTTCCAGTGTTGGGTTGATGACAAACTGGTGGAGTGATGCCAGAGGTGATACGTAACCAACGCTTGCAAGTAAGAGCACCAACAAAACAAAGAAGTTCACCCTCAACCTCCAGAGCTCCTTGGCTAATGAAAGTGTTGCATGTGGTGGTTGGATATAAAATCTGGCTAATTGGAACAAGAGTGAGCCTAATACACACAGCTACTGATTGGAACAGCAGTGAATCCGACACGCTATAGTGTGTTCAACAGCAGTGTGATTGTCATTATAATTATTTCATGGAAATCGTCAGTTTTCGTCCTATTATAATTCTGCAATAGGATGCAAACAATAGCATGCATAGATGCGAGCAGCAACCGGCGTGGGAGTTGCGTGTGGAAACCTGCCCCTCGTACTTTAAATTCTGGGTGTCGCTAGCCGGCTAGTCATGAAATTATAACAGCGTGTCTGAAAACCATCCAAGAGCTGCTTGTGCAACCTTCATATATACTACATACTATGATAACCTGCCGTGCTCTCAAAGAAGTGTACGGGCTGCACGCAGCTGGCTCCAGTTTTGTCCTGAAATGAGCGGCATGCTGCATGTATAAGTATATATAGCTACTTGTGTAGCTAGCTATTAAATAATCTTTCTGCCGCTAGCTAAACCTTACCAGGATTATCATCCTTACTTCCCCAGCAACCTTTATGACAACACTCCAGGCACATCATATCGTACGTAACTATGTAGCTACTCAGCTACTAAAATTAATGAGCTAGCGCTCTAGGCACTAGCGTAGCGTACTGCGATCGGCCGGCGCGGCCGCGCGCGCCGGCCGGGATAACACTGTGCACGTGATGTCGGAGTATATGGCGCGTATTATGCGCCATGCGCACGCGCAGGAGGTACAGTACAACAGTCAACTACCATTTACACTCATGAGACTACTCTTGTAATGCAAAAACATGCTGGCAGATATTTACTCAAAGAGTCATTAACGCATACTGCATGGTCTTTTTTTCTGTGGATTCAATTTCAATCTCTCTCTCGGCATCAGTAACTTTCATGACTGCCGTAAGTCTTCCATTGCACTCTTCCATTGCACTCTTCCATTGCACTCTTCCATTGCAGCTACAGTACTCTACCTTTGCAACCTACTATGTTCCACTGCAAGCTTAAGAGTTGATTGTTGCATAGACTGAGTATGATGTATACCCTACATATGGGTGCATGGACAATATGTACAGGACAGGTAATTAATATGATCAGCTGCAAGAGGAGCACCAAATGAACCATTGAATGGCATTATCAGAACATAAATCAGATTTTCTAAACTGACGAAATCAAGTGCATGCCCCTCTCCTGTAGACCGCCTGGCCTTGAGCCTTGTTATTATTTGCAATTGAGAGGAACATGAGGGACCAGTCAGCTCTAGCAGACCGTAATTCTATGTCTACATGGCATTGTAGCTAATACGTAATAGGGTGTACTGTACATACCCAAAAATGCATGGCCTACAGATTCAACATAAGAGCTGAGCCAACAAGTAGAAATCACTTTGGGTACATGCAGATTCTGTTGTGAAGCTGTATTTGCTACAATCCTCGAACAGTGAAGCTTGTAATCAGCATGTAGCTAAGATTATGTACATTGTACATGTACCAGCCAATAAGTGCTCACAAAACTCAGCTGTTGCTACAGGTTCATGGTTGCAAGAGTCTTGGCAAATGAATTCCTACAACTATCTTAGTTGACACACAAGGTACATCCAATCAAAAAGTGCGACTGAACTGTGGCAACCAACAACTGAGCTGCATGGGTACTTTTGCATTATAAATTCAAAGAAACCCTAATGTGGTAGTGTTATTGATCGATTATTAAGGTCGGCCAGAGCCTTGGAATTGACAGGCATGCAATACATGATTGTTCACAACTGACAACAACAGATTGCCACCTGCATGTGAAAGAGGTAGCATGAAAGTATCATCCGTCCTCCCTCTTGTGTTCAACACTTGCAATTGTTCCCCTTCTGCTTCATTAATAATACTGTCTGGAGGGATATTACATACTAGAGAATAATGTAGGTAGCTACAGTGTTAGCTACTCAGGCTTAATTAACATGCAGCGCTGAACTCATGCCTCCTGAAACTCGAACTACAAGTGGTACTAAAGGGAAACAATGTAAGAGACTACGTCTACTTAACTTACTGTCGCTAATGTTGTCACAATAATGCTTGTTTGATACTGAACTGGAAGATCTAGCTTCACCTAATAGCTATGATGATGTGAAAAGATGATCCGACTCCTGGTACGACAGTAGCATAGTCAACTCAACGACAATGTGTTTCCATGGCCACTGAAACATCAACCCCAATTTGGAAATCACCCAGAACCAGAAAAGCTGGATGAGGCCAGAGTTAGCTAGCTACACATGTCGTCAATTATCATATCACTAAGGTTTACATGTAACTTGTGTGGTGATGTTCCTTCCACACAGTAAAAGCACATACACTGCACATACACACCAGCTACAATCTATCCAAACTGCAAGACTACAAAGATTGTAAAATTATGCGTTCCATTCTATCACTTTACCAAAAGGGGATACCAAAGCAACTCCCCTATAATTAATTTGGCATGGCCGCTGTATACAAATGCGGTGTATAGTATAGTGTTTCTGTTGGTGAGGCTCTAACTTGAATTAATTGCACGGAGGAAGCCGCTGGAGCTTTAGCTGTATCTGGTATAGGATGCCTTATTCAAATTCTCATAATATGACCATTGGCTTCTAGAGTGATGGTCCTACAACCATCAGCTCTGATTCAGCAGACAACAAGCTCACAGCATTTGTATGCCAAACAAACCTGTATTTCATGCTGAATTTTTAATGCAAAATCACATCTGTCCATTTTCAAGCATGGGATTCCCTGAATCTACACTTTCACTCAATAATCATTTGTTTGGTCTCCTCAATCAGAGATGTGGACTCATAGCCACAGTCACTGTCTTCAGTATCCCGCTTGGTTTCATGTCCAGAACTTTGATCCTCCGAATCTTTCCGTGGTGCTATCTTTGTGTAAAGTCCAATGAATCCAGCAAGGACAATGAGGGAGCAGCCTGCCATCACTCCCATTGCTAGGAAGGTGCGTTTCCCCATTGCCTCATATGCTATATCAACTGTGTATTGGAGGAATGAGACACATCCAGTCATGCATCAGCTCAGGACATATAAGCATTTAAGTTAATATTAAATCCTTTTTGCTGCTGAGTTGTTCCCAGGCCGTTCCCACTCCAATCTTTGATCAGTATGCAAACAAGGAAGGGGAAGGCGTGGAGAACTGAGTCATGTGTGGTTACGTCAGGCAACACAGAAGGTAAACATTGGGGGGGGGGGGGGGGTGCCCAATGGAAAACCTCAAAGCTCTTTCTTGTAATGTCAGTCCGAGGGATGGAGTCCAGAGCACATCAATAGCATCATTGTTCACAATGCCATGGACGGGTCGACGAGAAATGGGAATTATTACAGTTCGGCACTGCCCCTATGCATTTTGACTTCAAATCGAGCAAGCAACCTGACAACTTCATCTTCATCTCTTGGCATGGATGTACTATATAGCTGTACTTACTCCAGATGGGTGTTACCATCCTGGCAAGACCACCCAGTGCATTGACGATGCCTAAGAACACACCCTGCAGTAGTGTCATGATAACGGAGAAGTTGACACACTTACAATGGTACATAATGGTATTATTCTTACCTGAATTCCTGAACTGAGGTTACTGGCTATCACGATTATTAGTGCAGTTCTGATCAACGGAATACCAAACAGAATCGACACTGATCCAACTCCAAACTGTGCAAGGTTGAGGGACTTGTACTCGCCGCGGCAGATGGACGGACATGCGTGACATTCCTCCCCAGTCACTCTTGAGTGCTGATTCCAGTAGCAGTGATACTTGGTATCACCCAATGACTCACACACTGCCCGCAGTAGAGTCACATTTGCACACGGAAAGTAATTATTACTGGTGTTGACGTGAGTTTTCAGATTGGAGGCATCATAGTTGTTGAGACAAATTTTAGATTCATTCATTAGCTCCGGGTGGTGGAAGGGGCTGAATTGGGTGCATGGGTCATTTCCAATTGCCTGCCAGTCTGCAATGAGAGCTGCACCAACAACGCAGGCCGTGGCTCCAAGCATGGCTATCATGCGATTATTAATCTTGAATTCTTGTATTATAACTCTGAAAGGAAAGGTCAATGGTTACCATACAAGATCCTGAAAGTGTACTCATATGAGCTATACATGCACGCGACATCCTTTAACTTACAGCAGCAGAGAACCTGTTGTGTATACAAGCATCAACCCCACAAAATAGTAGCTGTTTTCCTTTTCAGTGAAGCCGAAGTAATCACTGAGGATTGGGTTGACAAGCGTGTCCAGCACACCAAAGTTAGACTCCGTTGCATACGCTGCTACTGTAAAGAACACAAGTACCTGCAGGAAGACACCAAGACTATGGGTTACAAGTTAGAATCGACCAACTCATGCACTGCAGATGTTGCTGTACTAAGTTTTGAGCCATAAGTGCTAGCCTCTTAATGTTGTGCCAGGAAACGTTATACAATGGAATTAGCAACTTGTTATGGGTAATTACCACAGAACCAGTCAGGGCCACTGTCTTGTTAGACTTCAAGCTACTGCATTTGGTTGTTGTGCACTTCATCTCCGGTTTCTTCCACGCACACTCCCCATGGAAAAGAGCAATCTGCACACAAAGTAGTGCTCCTCCAATGGCCACATTGTACCAGCCAATCCAGTGGAACTGGTTAGCACCACCCGTATATGCAGCAAGAGTACTAATGCCTGCAATCATAAGAAAGGCAAGCTAGCTACTACGGCATACACCATAAGTGGTTGCTTAAGGGATAATTGATACTGCAATCAGAACAGGATCATCAGAGTAAGCAGACCAGCATTACCTGTGCCAATCAGAGATGCAGCACCAACACAAATGGTATGATATGAATACATCTTTTCCTTCAACTTTCTTTGTTTCTTACTGCCGCCAGCATCATCCATGTTGTCTTGTGTTGCATGGTAGGCTCTTTCATAGTCCACTTCTCTTTCAGCAACGTACACATACAAAGCTGACTCATACATAATACTGCTCCCTCCCACCAGAAACCTTGCGACAAATATCATCCATCCACTTGAGGCCACAGCATACAGTATGGAGCTCAGTACGTAGCTCACAATGAGGGACAGAAATATGTAAGTGTATGGAACCACGTGGAAGAGGTAGGCATATACAAGTGCAAAGGTCACTTCTCCAATGCTGTAAGCAGTCACAACCCAGGAATAAAAGAACTCTGACTGTCCAAGGCCAGGTAGAATTTGAAATTAAAGGAGGTCAAAGGTTAACACCCACACAGTACACCAAAGTTCACACTGGGTCATGCATGAATTGCCACATAGAGATGTCCACTCAATTGCAAGCTGCGTTCCAAGCCCACTTGGTGACTCAACATTACATAGGTACAGTCATGTACATGCATAAGTACATAGTATTTGAAACATTCAGTTTCACTACTATAGTGGAACAGCTGTGTGTGCTATGCATCTGTTAAACCTGCACCATCCGTGTTCCATTCTGCTCTTCCAGTGTTGGGTTGGTGACAAACTGGTGGAGTGATGCCAGAGGTGATACGTAGCCAATGCTTGAAAATGCAAGTACCAACAAAGCAAAGAAGTTCACCCTCAATCTCCAGAGCTCCTTGGCTAATGAACAGTGTGTATGTGGTTGGATATGCATGGAATTGGGCCTTGAACAACAGATGTTTGCCCCTTATTCTGACACTATAATAATTATTATGAACATTGCAGTATTAACTTGCAATTGTGCAACCATCAGAGGCTATATAGGAGACAATAGAAAGGGTTGCCCCTATCTGTATAGGATGCTCCTACTTCACCATGGTAATGGAATTTGACCTGAGGGGTTTCCCTGATGGAACAATTACCTTGTAATACTGATTATTACTGTACATGAATGACCGCCGGCTCTGCATATGTAGATATATACGCATACAGGCTGCTCACTCGAGTTCACTCCTCAATAATTATCAGGTAAAATAATCCATATGGCTGTACTCTAGCCTCGTTCCCGGACCTTTTTCTCCACGACTGCAAGAGAAAATCTGGGTGGAGGCCTGGGAACGAGGCTAGTCCCACCCATCCCACTTCATATGCAGGAATGTGGACTGACTTTACAGGTCAATGGACAGTCGTGAACACCAATGCAGGATCTCAGGCAGTTTTTTTTTTTTTAAAGTTTTGAGTACGTGTGTGTCTTGTGCATGCAAATTAGGGGTCCCCAGTATTAGCCTTCGGCTACTGGTTTCTCCTGTTTACTTATTTGCAACAAATATTCGTAGAAAAAAATCAATGCGTGCAAAACATAGCAGCTAACTGTCGCCTTGACAAACATTACCTGGATTAACACTCTTTCTTTCCCAGCAGCCTGCATGGCAACAGCTGTACTGAGACATAGTAGATCATAACAGCCACTAAAGCTCACTGTAGCAGCTAGCTAGCGCTATAGCTAGCGTCACAGACTGAATACCGAGTATCGATGCGCCGACTCGAGGACGCGGAACGGAACCGGTACACACGTAAGTTAATTCACCAGTGTAACATGCAAGGCTTAGACATGTGTAAGTTCTTTGTGCAATGCAACATGATTACACACATAAGCTTATGGCGCAGAATCGATTTGGATTATGCCGTTTGCGGAGTTACATGCCCTCTCGCCGCCTTCGGCGGCTCGATACGCCCTTGATCGTACGTAGCTAACTATGTAGCTAGGCACTAGCGATTTTGAGTACTGCGATCGGCCGGCGCGGCCGCGCGCGCCGGCCGGCCGGCTGGCCGGGCCGGATAACACTGTGCACGTGACGTCGGAGTATGCATGCATAATTATGCAGCGCAGGTACTTCAGCATATAGCTGAGGTACATGAGACTACTCTTGTAATGCAAAAACCCTCTTAAAATGCTGGCAGATATTTACTCAAAGAGTCATTAAGGTGGCGGGCAAGTGATTTTGGAATTAATAATTATGTCATCTAAAATATGTTGTAACCTGCAAGTCCTGCCATGAATGGAAACCAAATGTGGCAATCAAACACTTCATGGTAAGTGCTACTTATGTACCAAGCCAGGATGTTCTGGAGCAGCAAACAACGCGACAGCGAATTATTCAGCGTTGATGGAATTAAATAATTTATCTGTACGTCTCAGTTTCATTGCACGCAAGCTACTGCTACTGTTCTTTCTCAGGATCAAGACAGGCCCAGTCTGGAGGGGGCTACGTTGAGTTTATGTAAGTACGCTTCCGAACTAGCCGGATACGGAGTTAACAGTGTTATCGCGAGGTCAATTTTCCTGTTTTTGTACATCTTGTAGGGGAGAAACCACGATGAGACGTTCGTTCAACGCCATATCACAACGTAGCCCCCTCGAGTAACCAGTGGAAGAGCTGCCTGCGAAGAGCATTTTAGGTAAATACGTTCAGCTGATTTTTGAGACGTACAGAAAAAAACTGCTGTATTTCGCCGAGATTTGCAGCTGGCGTTGTCACGGTACGAAGTACGTATAACGTAGCGCTCAACTAGACACGCTGTTAATGGATGCCCAGCAGCCTTGGAAGAAGAAAGGTGGCACAGCATCTTGGATGGCTGCTGCTGGAGCGCTCGAGAACGGTGATTCGGAACTCGAACCACGCCTCCAATTATTGCGCGGTCACGCGCGCGTAATCATTGCTTGCCCGCCACCTTAACGCATACTGCAGCTGCATGGTCTTTTTTTCTGTTGATTCGATTTCAATCTCTCTCTCGGCATCAGTAACTTTCATGACTGCCGTAATTGCACTCTTCCATTGCACTCTTCCATTGCACTCTTCCATTGCACTCTTCCATTGCACTCTTCCATTGCACTCTTCCATTGCAGCTGCAGTACTCTACCTTTGCAACCTACTATGTTCCACTATATGCAAGCTTAAGAGTTGATTGCTGCGTAGACTGAGTATGATGTATACCATACATATGGGTGCATGGACAATATGTACAGGACAGGTAATTAATATGATCAGCTGCAAGAGAAGCACCAAATGAACCATTGAATGGCATTATCAGAACATAAATCAGATTTTCTAAACTGGTGCATGCCCCTCTCCTGTAGACCGCCTGGCCTTGAGCCTTGTTATTATTTGCAATTGAGAGGAACATGAGGGACCAGTCAGCTCTAGCAGGACCATAATTCTATGTCTACATGGCATTGTAGCTAATAGGGTGTACTGTACATACCCAAAAATGCATGGCCTACAGATTCAACACAAAAATAAGAGCTGAGCCAACAAGTATAGAAATCACTTTGGGTACATGCAGATTCTGTTGTGAAGTTGTATTTGCTACAATCCTCAAACAGTGAAGCTTGTAATCAGCATGTAGCTAAGATTATGTACATTGTACATGTACCAGCCAATAAGTGCTCACAAAACTCAGCTGTTGCTACAGGTTCATGGTTGCAAGAGTCTTGGCAAATGAATTCCTATAACTATCTTAGTTGACACACAAGGTACATTCAATCAAAAAGTGCGACTAGCGACTGAACTGTGGCAACCAACAACCGAGCTGCATGGGTACTTTTGCATTATAAATTCAAAGAAAGCCTAACGTGGTAGTGTCATTGATCGATTATTAAGGTCGACCAGAGCCTTGGAATCGACAGGCATGCAATACATGATTGACAACAACAGATTGCCACCTGCATGTGAAAGAGGTAGCATGAAAGTATCATCCGTCCTCCCTCTTGTGTTCAACACTTGCAATTGTTCCCCTTCTGCTTCATTAATAATACTGTCTGTCATGGAGGGATATTACATACTAGAGAATAATGTAGGTAGCTACAGTGTTAGCTACTCAGGCTTAATTAACATGCAGCGCTGAACTCATGCCTCCTGAAACTCGAACTACAAGTGGTACTAAAGGGAAACAACGTAAGAGACTACATCTACTTAACTTACTGTCGCTAATGTTGTCACAATAATGCTTGTTTGATACTGAACTGGAAGATCTAGCTTCACCTAATAGCTATGATGATGTGAAAAGATGATCCGACTCCTGGTACGACAGTAGCATAGTCAACTCAACGACAATGTGTTTCCATGGCCACTGAAACATCAACCCCAATTTGGAAATCACCCAGAACCAGAAAAGCTGGATGAGGCCAGACAATTGAGTTAGCTAGCTACACATGTCGTCAATTATCATATCACTAAGGTTTAACTTGTGTGATGATGTTCCTTCCACACAGTAAAAAGCACATACACTGCACATACACACCAGCTACAATCTATCCAAATTGCAAGACTACAAAGATTGTAAAATTATGTGTTCATTCTATCACTTAAAGTGACACTATACAGAAACACTATACTATACACCGCATTTGTATACAGCGGCCATGCCAAATTAATTATGTATACAAATGCGGTGTATAGTATAGTGTTTCTGTTGGTGAGGCTCTAACTACACATGTATTAAGCAGAAAGGGAGGACTATAAGTACACAAACAAACCGAAGTAGGTAAATGGATATAACTACCTTTAGCATGTTTGTATTGAGGACAGTTACACAAAGGAATGACAAAGGAAAAGTATACTGATGTATAGAGTAGTAAAAAATAGTTAATAGGGAATAGCTACATTACGAAATGTTCAGTTCACTATTCAGTTTTTGTTTTTATAATTGTGAAATCTAAAATGCAATATATATATTAATTAATTAAGAAATTAATTAATTAATTAACAATGACAGTGGCCCTCAGCCAGCTGAAGCTCGATAGGTTCTGCCAGGATCGGGTGATGTTTAGAGGATCTTGCTCCCCTGATTAATTGCACGGAGGAAGCTGCTGGAGCTTTAGCTGTATCTGGTATAGGATGCCTTATTCAAATTCTCATAATATGACCATTGGCTTCTAGAGTGATGGTCCTACAACCATCAGCAGCAGTGTTGTGGTAATGGTAGTTGTTAATTGTAATTGTCCTATAATGGATTACTTGATGTAATTAATTGCTTGTAATCATGGACTAAATGCCAGAACTGTGATTAATAATCATTACCTGCTTTCCCAGGAATCATATGTAGTGTAAGTAATTCCTAAGTTAGCTAAACTAGTAGTTAAATACACAATTACAAAATTACTTTGCATGCAGTATTTGTATATCCTGTTGTACATTCTGTCAGGAGAAGTTTACTAGTACCATCTCCAGTTTGTAATTACTTAACTAGTAATATTTTTCCTACTGTAGTAATTGAATAATAATTAATCCTAAAATTTGAACACTAATTTATCATGTAATGATTACAAAATCATAGTTAATTTGTAATGCAATTGTTTTGTGTACTCTTACCCAATAATGTAATGATTACAATAAGAAATAATTGACAACAACACTGAGATTCAGCAGACAACAAGCTCACAGCATTTGTATGCCAAACAAACCTGTATTTCATGCTGAATTTTTAATGCAAAATCACATCTGTCCATTTTCAAGCATGGGATTCCCTGAATGTACACTTTCACTCAATAATCATTTGTTTGGTCTCCTCAATCAGAGATGTGGACTCATTGCCACTGTCACTGTCTTCAGCATCCCGCTTGGTTTCATGTCCAGAACTTTGATCCTCCGAATCTTTCCTTGGTGCTATCTTTGTGTAGAGTCCAATGAGTCCAGCAAGGACGAGGAGGGAGCAGCCCACCATCACTCCCATTGCTAGGAAGGTGCGTTTTCCCATTGCCTCATATGCTATATCAACTGTTTATTGGAGGAATGAGACACATCCAGTCATGCATCAGCTCAGGACATATAAGCATTTAAGTTAATATTAAATCCTTTTTTTGCTGCTGAGTTGTTCCCAGGCCATTCCCACTCCAATCTTTGATCAGTATGCAAACAAGGAGGGGGAAGGCATGGAGAACTGGGTCATGTGTGGATACGTCAGGCAACACAGAAGGTAAACATTGGGGGGGGGGGGGGGGGCAGTGCCCAATGAAAAATCTCAAAGCTGTTTCTTGTAATGTCAGTCCGAGGGCTGGAGTCCAGAGTGCACAATAGCATTCATTGGACGGGTCGACGAGAAACGGGAATTATTACAGTTCGGCACTGCCCCTATGTGTTTTGACTTCAAATCGAGCAAGCAACCTGAAAATAAACACAACTTTATCTTCATCTCTTGGCATGGAATACCATGTATTAATTAGTATACAACATAGATAGCTGTACTTACTCCAGATGGGTGTTACGATCCTGGCAAGACCACCCAGTGCATTGACGATGCCTAAGAACACACCCTGTAGGAGTGTCATGATAACGGAGAAGTTGACACGCTTACAATGGTACATAATGGTATGGTTCTTACCCGAATCCCTGTACTGAGGTTACTGGCTATCACGATTATTAGTGCAGTCCTGATCACTGGAATACCAAACAGAATCGACACTGATCCAATTCCAAACTGTGCAAGGTTGAGGGACTTGTACTCGCCACGGCAGATGGAAGGACATGCGTGACATTCCTCCCCAGTCACTCTTGAGTGCTGATTCCAGTAGCAGTGATACTTGGTATCACCCAATGACTCGCACACTTCCCGCAGTAGAGTCACATTTGCACACGGAAAGTAATTATTACTGGTGTTGATGTGAGTTTTCAGATTGGAGGCATCATAGTTGTTGAGACAAATTTTAGATTCATTCATTAGGTCCGGGTGGTGGAAGAGGCTGAATTGTGTGCAAGGGTCAAATCCTATTGCCTGCCAGTCTGCAATGAGAGCTGCACCAACAACGCAGGCCGTGACTCCAAGCATGGCTATCATGCGATTATTAATCTTGAATTCTTGTATTATAACTCTGAAAGGAAAGGTCAGTGGTTACCATACAAGTGTACTCATATGAGCTATACATGCACACGACATCCTTTAACTTACAGCAGCAGTGAACCTGTCGTGTATACAAGCATCAACCCCACAAAATAGTAGCTGGTTTCCTTTTCAGTGAAGCCGAAGTAATCACTGAGAATGGGGTTGACAAGCGTGTCCAGCACACCATAGTTAGACTCTGTTGCATACGCTGCTACTGTAAAGAACACAAGTACCTGCAGGAAGACACCAAGACTATGGGTTACAAGTTAGAATCAACCAACTCATGCACTGCAGATGTTGCTGTACTAAGTTTTGAGCCATAAGTGCTAGCCTCTTAATGTTGTGCCAGGAAACGTCAACTGTTATACAATGGAATTAGCAACTTGATTACCACAGATCCAGTCAGGGCCACTGTCTTGTTAGACTTCAAGCTACTGCATTTGGTTGTTGTGCACTTCATCTCTGGTTTCTTCCACGCACACTCCCCACGGAAAAGAGCAATCAGCACACAAAGTAGTGCTCCTCCAATGGCCACATTGTACCAGCCAATCCAGTGGAACTGGTTAGCACCACCCGTATATGCAGCAAGAGTACTAATGCCTGCAATCATAAGAAAGGCAAGCTAGCTACTACGGCATACACCATAAGTGGTTGCTAAGGGATAATTATTGTTATTGATACTGCAATCAGAACAGGATCATCAGAGTAAGCAGACCAGCATTACCTGTGCCAATCAGAGCTGCAGTACCAACACAAATGGTACGATATGAATACATCTTTTCCTTCAACTTTCTTTGTTTCTTACTGCTGCCAGCATCATCCATGTGGTCTTGTGTTGCATAGTAGGCTGTTTCATAGTCCACTTCTCTTTCAGCAACGTACACATACAAAGCTGACTCACACATAACACTGCTCCCTCCAACCAGAAACCTTGCGACAAAAATCATCCATCCACTTGAGGCCACAGCATACAGTATGGAGCTCAGTATGTAGCTCACAATGAGGGACAGAAATATGTAAGTGTATGGAACCACGTGGAAGAGGTAGGCATATACAAGTGCAAAGGTCACTTCTCCAATGCTGAAAGCAGTCACAACCCAGGAATAAAAGAACTCTGACTGTCCAAGACCAGGTAGAATCTGAAAGGAGGTCAAAGGTTAACACCCACACAGTACACCAAAATTCACACTGGGTCATGCATGAATTGCCACGTAGAGATGTCCACTCAAGCTGCGTTCCAAGCCCACTTGGTGACTCAACATTACATAGGTACAGTCATGTACATGCATAGGTACATAGTACATGAAACATTCAGTTTCACTACTAGTGGAACAGCTGTGTGTGCTATGCATCTGTTAAACCTGCACCATCCGTGTTCCATTCTGCTCTTCCAGTGTTGGGTTGGTGACAAACTGGTGGAGTGATGCCAGAGGTGATACGTAGCCAATACTTGAAAGTGCAAGTACCAACAAAACAAAGAAGTTCACCCTCAATCTCCAGAGCTCCTTGGCTAATGAACAGTGTGTATGTGGTTGGATATGCTAATGAACAGTGTGTATGTGGTTGGATATGCATGGAATTGGGCCTTGAACAACAGATGTTTGCCCCTTATTCTGACACTATAATTATGAGCAATGCAATTGTGCACCCATCAGAGGCTATATAGGAGATTGGCCAGAAAGGGTTGCCCCTACTCTTTATAGGATGCTCCTACTTCACCACGGTAATGGAATTTGACCTGAGGGGTTTCCCTGATGGAACAATTACCTTGTAATACTGATTATTACTGTACGTGCAACATAACCCGCCGGCTATATATGTAGATATATACGCATACAGGCTGCTCACTCGAGTTCACTCCTCAATAATTATAAGGTACTTATCAGGTAAAATAATCCATATGACTGTACTCTAGCCTCGTTCCCGGGCCTTTTTCTCCACGACTGCAAGAGAAAATCTGGGTGGAGGCCTGGGAACAAGGCTAGTCCCACCCATGCATCCCACTTCGTATGCAGGAATGTGGACCGACTTTACAGAAGTGGACAGTCATCAATACAGGATCTCAGGCAGAGTTTGAGTACGCGTGTGTCTTGTGCATGCAAATTAGGGGTCCCTTGTATTAGCCTTCGGCTACTGGTTTCTCGATCCTGTTTACTTATTTGCAACAAATATTCGTAGAAAAAATCAGTGCGAGCAAAACATAGCTAAATATTATTGGTAGCTAACTGTCGCCTTGATAAACATTACCTGGATTAACACTCTTTCTTCCCCAGCAACCTTCATGGCAACAGCTGTACTGAGACATGGTATATTATACAGCTAGTCAGTCACTCAAGCTCACTGTAGCAGCTAGCTAGTGCTATAGCTAGCGTCACAGACTGAATACCGAGTATCGATGCGCCGACTCGAGGACGCGGAACGGAACTACGCACGTATAAGTTAATTCACGATCCAATCTGTAACATGTGTAAGATGCAACACAGTGGATAAAGGCTGGATTACACACATCCACATGGCGTACATAGTCTTGTTAGAGGTATAATAATTATAGGATTGTTATTGTTTGTCAATTAGCCGTCATATCACTGTAGCTGAATCTTCAAAGGTTCTGGTTGGGAGTGATGCATTAGAGAAAACTCGATCACTGAAGTGGCTGGTTACTAGCTAGTAGGATCATTTCCGCGCCCGTTTGTGTTAGGCCTTCCAGTTCAGGGTTTACTCATTATAACTGAACACGTAAGCTTATACATGTACGTTTAGCTAGCTATGTTATTTTTTATGACAACCTAAAAGTGCTCAAGTAAATACACACTCAATTAGCTAAATAGCTACAAGCTTCACTGTTTGGATACCACTTCACAACAGAATCTGCATGTACTCAAGTGATCTCAACAAGTTGGCACACAAGTGAATCAGTCCACATCCAAGTATGATCTTGGCCATGGCTAGCCTCGTTAATGTTCCCCGGCCCATCTTGGGCCTAGGCCACGGTCCCAACACCACACAAATACACTCTCTTTTACTGCTTCTCTGCATACATGCATGATGATATTTTACAGCAATGGGGGTCAGGATAATGACAAACATAGCATTAACTTCATGCAAGTTCCAAAATGATGTTTGGGCCGCCTATATAATTATACATGTCTTCTGGGATGATCTTATTCAACCTGTATTATAGCTATAGTGAATTTACGGTACATACATACACATAAATTTTAGAGGATACAGTGATATCAAAACAGCGTCTCTGCACACAAATTGAACTATGAAGACTATAAAATTATGCCTACCAATTTTAAAGCAACTCTCCTTAAGTTGGAGGCAGCAGGATCTTGACCATTAGCCTCGTTCCCAGGCCTCCTTTTTTCCACGGCTGCGAGATAAAATCTGGACGGAGGCCTGGGAATGAGGCAATAGTTGGTACATATACAGCCATCAGCAAACAACATGCCCACAGGATTCGCATGCCCAACAAACTATTTCATGCAGAATATCTACAGCAAAACACATCATTCATTTCTAAAGTGTGGGATTCCGTAAATTCTTTTACTCAATAATCAGTTGGTTAGTCTCCTTAGCAAGAGATGTAGACTCATTGGCACTGTCACTGTCTTCAGGATCCCGCTCTGTTTTGCATCCAGTGATTTGACCTTCTGAGTCTTTCCGTTCCCGTGGTGCTATCTTTGTGTAGAGTCCAGTAAATCCAACAAGGACAAGCAGGTGGCAGCCTGCCATCACTCCCATTGGTAGGAAGGTTCGCTTCCCCATTGCCTCATACGCTGCGTCGACTGTGTGTTTGTGGGGAATGCAACACATCCATTGTTAATGAATTTGGGTAAGCTAGCTCTATTTACAAGCAGGTGGACACAGCCAGAGTCCACTGAAGTAAAAAAGTATAACCCTGCTCCTCATGCAGACTAAAACATCTGCAAACGGTAAAATGCGGTGAAAGCTGATTAGTACATCACTGTACGTACGCAAGCTTCTTTCAAACACTTACTGAGTTCGGTTGTTTTGTATTACGCCTTTGCTCTGTTTTGTTGCTCTGTTAATGTCATGATGTCTTGTAACTGCTTTTACCATGTCTTTTGTTCTGTAGTACTGCGATTATTCGTTTACTTCATTGGTTGTCCCCTGTACCTAGCTTTTGTACCTTTTGTCTCCATTTTAATTTCTGGAAGTTTTCCTCAATAGCCATACTGTGCTATTAGACTCTCCATATGCATCTCTTTGCATTAAACATGTTTAAAGAAGGATAAAACTTTCTTTTAGCTGAGAAATGGAAGCCAACTTATTGAGCCATTTGAGTCCACTATTTAAATTCCTACTTGGGATACTTATGCTAGAAAAACAAACAAACAACAAACAGGAAGTTTACATGAGCTGGGGAATGAGGTTAATTGCCGAGTTTGAAGTGAGGCTATAATTGCATTGCACAGGAACCTTGTGACATAAGTTACGAACATGCGGTAATTATTTCCTGTGGATGCAGTATTGCACAGTGCAGTGAGCCTAAGACAAGAAGGAAAGGAAAGCATGGAGTTGCACTTGCAAAGAGGCGGTGGTGATTAAGAGGCTACGATGTGTGCAGTGACACAGAGGTAGCTAGTGGTGGCAAGGAAAGGAGGGAACACCAGCAGTACTTCATCAGCAGGATATGGCCAGCAGGAGTTCATCAGCAGGAGTTCATCAGCAGGAGTTCACCAGCAGGTGTTCAGTTCATCAGGGAGGATGAACACTCCAAAACAATAGAGAGCAGTCAGCTGAGCAGGGCGTGTACACTAATACACAACCTTTTGGCAGGAATTACATGTGCAAGTATATATGTCCTACTCCACTGACAATGTACCCAATTGATCTCTCTCTGCATGGAATACCATGTATGCATTAGTTAGTATACAACATACACAGTTGTACTTACTCCAGATGGGTGTTAGAATCCTGGCCAGACCACCCAGTGCATTAACGATACCCATGAACACACCCTGCATGTAGGAGTTTCATGGGAAAGGAGAAGTTGACACACTAGCCTAAATGGTGCATAATGGTATAATGTACTGAGTACAGGACCAGAGTCACAGGCTACATGATGTGTACTTCTCGATAACCAATACTATTCAGTTTCTTACCCGAATCCCTGTACTGAGGTTACTGGCTATCACGATCATTAGTGCAGTCCTGATCACTGGAAAACTAAACATAAACACAAATGATCCAACTCCAAACTGTGCAAAGTTGAGGGACTTGTACTCGCCGCGGCAGATGGAAGGACATGCGTGACATTCCTCCCCAGTCACTCTTGAGTGCTGATTCCAGTAGCAGTGATACTTGGTATCACCCAATGACTCACACACTGCATGCAGTAGAGTCACATTTGCACACGGAAAGTAATTATTACTGACATTAGAGTTGTTGAGACAAAGTTTAGATTCAAGTGTTAACTCTGGATGGTGGAAGGGGCTGAATTGAGTGCAAGGGTCATATCCAATTGCCTGCCAGTCTGCAATGAGAGCTGCACCAACAATGGAGGCCGTGACTCCAAGCATGGCTATCATGCGATTATTAATCTTGAATTCTTGTATTATAACTCTGAAAAGAAATGTCGGTGCATGGTTATCAAGATCCCAGATCACCCTGAACGTGTACTACATACTTTGAGCTGTATGCAATACCCTTTAACTTACAGCAGCAGTGAGCTTGCTGTGTATGCAAGTGTCAACCCCACAAAGTAGTAACTGGTTTCCTTTTCAGTGAAGCCGAAGTAATCACTGAGGATTGGGTTGACAAGAGTGTCCACCACACTAGGGATAGAGTCCATTGCATATGCTGCAACTGTAAAGAACACAAGTACCTGCAGGAAGACCACCAAGACTAAGTTACAAGTTAGAATCGACCAACCCACACACCACAGTCTTATGAGGGAGCAATAAACATCAGTGCTATAATAAACATCTGAGCTGCTCGCCCTCTTCCATGTCAACTGCTATACGATGGAAATTAGAAACTTGAGGGGTATTATTACCACTGATCCAGTCAGAGCCACTGTCTTGTTAGACTTCAAGCTACTGCATTTGGTTGTTGTGCACTTCATCTCCAGTTTCTTCCACGCACACTCCCCACGGAAAAGAGCAATCAGCACACAAAGTAGTGCTCCTCCAATGGCCACATTGTACCAGCCAATCCAGTGGAGCTGGTTAGCACCACCCGTATATGCAGCAAGAGCACTAATGCCTGCAATCACAAGAAATGCATGCTAGCTACCACACTTACACCATAAGTGGTTGCAGTATTGTGATATATATTCTTATTGCTACGGCAACAGAACAGAGAAAATAAACCAGTACCTGAGCCAATCAGAAATGCAGCACCAACACAAATGGTACGATATGCATACATCTTTTCCTTCAACTTTCTTTGTTTCTTACTCCCGTCAACATCATCCATGTGGTCTTGTGTTGCATAGTAGGCTCTTTCATAATCCACTTCTCTTTCGGCAATGTACACATAGAGAACTGACTCACCAAGAACACTGCTCCCTCCCACCAGAAACCTTGCGACAAAAATCATCCATCCATGTGAAGCCACAGCATAGAGTATGGAGCCGAGTATGTAGCTCACAATGAGGGACAGAAATATGTAAGCGTAAGGAACCACGTGGAAGAGGTAGGCATATACAAGTGCAAAGGTCACTTCTCCAATGCTGTAAGCAGTCACAACCCAGGAATAGAAGAACTCTGACTGTCCAAGGCCGAGTGGAACCTGAAAGGAAGTCAAAGGTATTATAATACTTGCAATACAGGCACCTGCTACATCTAACTTCACACTGTGAATATAGGTCACGCATATGTATTGTGTCCCATTGGAACTCTGTTCAGAGCACACTACGTGACCAATAGTCGCAGCTACATGCACACACATATAGCTACATAGTACGTATACGTGAAGTAGCTATATCACATTCAGTTTCACTCTACTAAGTGGAACAGCTGTATCTATGCCTGTACCAGCCGTGTTCCATTCTGCTCTTCCAGTGTTGGGTTGGTGACAAACTGGTGGAGTGATGCCAGAGGTGATATGTAGCCAACGTTTGCAAGTAAGAGCACCAACAAAACAAAGAAGTTCACCCTCAACCTCCAGAGCTCTTTGGCTAGTGACAATGTGTATGTGGTGGATACACAAGGAATAGCTATTGTCTAATAGTACACTTGGAACAACAGGTGCACAGGGATAACTTATTATATATTTTGAGTCAAATTCTGACCATGTGCTTTCAAGAGCACTCCTCATGGTAATATACATGCACGTAGTGAAATAATTCAGAGGCTAGTGGACTGGATAGAAAGGTTTGCCCCTATCATTGTGCTTGGATACTACTTTACACCGCCTGTACACCTTACCTGGATTAGCACTCTTGCTTCCCCAGCAACCTATATGGCAACACTCCAGACAGCTGTACTGAGACATCGTATCATATAATCTACAGGTCCACGCGAGGAACACTAGCTAGCACTATACTGACTTGAGCCACAGGTAGCACTAGTTAATAAGACTGACGTCAGCCTGCAGGTCACTTGATAGCTGAACAAAATGTGCGTTAGAATAGCTACACTGTACAAACAAGATATGAGTTACCACGTGTACCAACATCTAGAAATCACTTTGAGTACATGCAGATTCACAGTTGTGAAGTGGTTTCCTACAATCCTCAAGCACTAAAGCTTGTATTTGAGCATGTAGTTACTTGAGTCAGTTTGTCACTATGCATTATGTACCATGTACAACTGACAAGTGTACATTCATGAAACATAAACTGTACATGTTCAGTCTCTACGTATAATAATTTATTCTGGCTGGCACACAAGTGCAAGCATCAGGCCACATCCCACCTGAATGTGACTGAAATGGTGCTACCAACAGGGTAAGTAAAGCAGCCCTATAGTCATCTGCGTACAAGAAAGCCTATTAGCTATGTGACGCATGGTATCATAGTTTGATTGAGGAAAAAGATTGGTCCAAATTGAACTCCAAAAATTGTAAAATTGTGCATGCACCATTCCATCACTTTACCGAAAGGGGATACCAAAGCAACTCCCCCATGGAGAAGCAGCACCAGCTTTTACATATGTCTGGTATAGGATGCCTTGAACTTCACATTTAAATTCTCATTGTGCCATCAATTGGCTTCTAGAGTGATGGTCCAGCTGGAAGGTCTTGAATATGATTTGCATCTCACTTTTAGTTTCAGTTGGGTAGAGGACATACAACCATCACCAAACAACATAGTGAACATACCAGAATTTATAATGCAAAATCACATCTGTCCATTTTTGAGAAAGAAATTATACTATAACCCTGATGGAATTTTGTGCCAGGAAACCTATGCCACTCACTAGTCTCGTGCCACTCACTCTCTTCCATGTAGAGCTAGTTACCTAATCGCCCTACTTCCTGCCAGACTAATGATTTGTATATGGATGTGAACATCCTTTGTGCAACACTGAGGTGCTATAGGTGGGTTATTATGGTTCTGGTACGGGGAACAGAGTAGCTAGTTAATAACAGAGCATTCTGTTCTGCAGGTACCAGGCAGAAACGCTCTCGGCGCGGCGCGCGGTACGAGGCCGGCTACGCTACGTCACTTGCAGTCATTACATAATGTGAAACAAACATTGTGCGTATTATAGGCGTAAGCTTCGTGTATACGGTATTGTATGTGACTTTTGTTTTGCTCCGAGAGCAAGTAGAAGTGGCAATGGAACAGTGGAACAGAGTGAACTGAAGGTACTAGATAGTGTTAGCTAATGTTAATCTACATGTCAGCATCGATTTTAAACAGAATTGCCTCACACAGCCCCACCCACTTCTGTAAGTTCATTTTGAGTCCATGTCCAATAAATTGAAGAGCTACAATGAAGTTTGTAACTCAAGGAATAGCTATCACAGATAGCTACTACTAGTTGGTGTCAGCCAAGAACAGGGATGGCTGGTGGCCGAGTGGTAAAAGCATTCGACAGTTAGGCTGCTGGTTCGAGCATAGATAATAGGGCCTGCTCTATTATCTATCTCACCAGAGGAGTTGACTCAGCTCTACCCTAAAATATGAGTAGGTGTGTCCTTTTTCACCTGATTTAGTTCACACCACATCCTTTGGAGGGGATGTAAAGCTATCGGTCCCAGGGGACCTGGTTCAATAGGCTCTGCCTTCTCCAGGCCCTCGTTAGTAACTCTCAAGGGGCAAATAGTTAGTTTGTTAAGAACAAGCCACTAGCCTCGTCCCTACTCTTGTGGCAAGTGTGTGCCTTTACCACAGCATCACCACTCAGACGGCTCAGTCATAGCTATAAGGCCACTATTTCTTGAATGTTAGTTTCTCATCCCCCACCCGCATGAAATATTGCCCCCACATGAAACTTGCCATTATGCCATTATTTCTTACTGCGCATGCGCACATCTTGGACTCTGCCTCGAGACAGTGCCACGATCTCACAGATCGAGTAACGGAGATGTTGAACTTCACCATCTACAGAAAGACAGCTCACAAAACGCTGGTGCATGCCTTGGCAAATTCACGGTTAGTTAACTATCATAGGTCTGCAAAGTAGTGTTTATATAGCAGATTTCCTGTTGAACACTAATCTAATGGCATAATGGTAATGTCCGCCCGCCGCATACTATTCTTGGGAACTCCCGGATGAGAAACTACAAATAGTGGCCTAACTGGAAGAGTAGTAGAATTGCTTTATGTCAACCTGTTTTGCATGGAAGTAGTCTATGTTGCCATAAAGCCAAGTCCACCTTGTACGTTCTGCTTATCCACAGGTGGATAAGTTGCAAGATGCCATTGCGTGGATCTTAGTCAGGTAGGAAAGTTACACATAATGTACACACACATAGTTTCCTAGGTAGGACATCGATCCCCCCCCCCCCCCCATGCTCCTTCAGGGTGGGCCTATGGAGATGTGCCCCCCCCTCCCCCATGCTCCTTCTTCAGGGTGGGCCTATGGAGATGTTCCCCCCCCCCCCCCCCCCCCCCCCCCCCCATGCTCCTTCAGGGTGGGCCTATGGAGATGTGGGCCATGCACTCCCAATTAGTGTTAGGATTGTGGTAGCCTCATTCCCTTCCAGGCTCACAAGAGCCTGCATATGGCCTGAGAACAAGGCCTAGGATTGTGGTAGATGGGCTGGGATGTCACCATTGGTACTGCTGTTCCTGCTGCATATTCTCTACTCTTGATTTCCCAGATAGCTGTTGGAGTCTGTGCCCCACCACAGCACTTGATTCGTCTGATGCTTGTGCACATACACATAGTTATAGTTATTTCACAGTACAAGCGAGCTTGCCATAATTATATACTCGTCTTAGTCTGGAATGGAGCAAGGTGTGGAAGAGTTGATACTCACGGACAGTGATCAAGATGACCCAGGTGATGAAGCTATTGCTTTCAATCTCAATGTGGTCCTCCACTGCACCTCAACCAACTCAGTGGACGAGCATCCTCTCACCTTCACGTCCATCCCAGGGAGTGTGCAAGAGATCAAGAAGGGGATAGAATCTTCATTCAATGTCCCAGCATGTACGCAGCGTCTGACGCATGAGTCGGTTGTTCTCAAGGATGCAGACAGTGTCCGCTTGCTCCACATTCGCAGTGGTGACACTCTCCATTTGACCTACAAAGCCAAAGCAGAGTGCGGTGATATTTTAGAAGCTGTGAGTTGGATGCGATCTGTACATGCCCTGCTATGTGTTGAAAGTCCGTTCGAAAATGGAAGTCTAAGTGGCGACGCACATGACTTTATCATCATGGGCTATCAAGTTGGGATCATGGAAGATCTTGCATACAAGCGGTTCTCTCCTTGGGTTTCACCTGTGATCCAAGTCAACAAGCTGTACTTTCTGCAGCTAGGTGGGCTGGATATCCTTCTCAGCCTGTACACGCTTGTTCTCAGCATGCCTTGGTCAGATATCCCTGTAGAAGTAAAGTACCTTGAGTGTGTCTGCATGAATGTGCTTTCAAACCTTGCTTCTTCGCTTGATCTCCGCAAGCTCATTATTTGCCGGGGTATCATACCGCTGTGTCTGAAATCTCTGCTGCGTGTGAAACTTACGAAGGGAATGCCGATTGTTGATGGTAGTGGGTCTCAGGGACACAAGGACATGATTGATGCCTTGCTGCAGGATAACATCACTTCTGTGATTGCAATCCTAGCAAAGTAAGAAGCAATATCACATCTAGAGTTATGCCAGCAGTGTCACTACATTGTTAGTCAGCATATTGCAACCTTTCCAACAGAAAACTAACTTACTGTTTGATGATTTGACACTTAGTTGACGTTTTAGGAGCATACGAAAAATCAGTACTAATCACTGACCATCTCTGATCGCTGTTGCGTAGGTTGCACTTTGGACTGATATTGATGAACTGTTTCAAATGTGTGTTTCTCCCATTCAGTGTATGTGAACTCCCTGAGGTACACCAGCAGATTGCATCATGCCCGGACGCACTCAACCAGATGATCTGCACTTCACACTCGCCCTCCACTCAAATCCTGTGGTCCATGCTCGTTGCCACGGTGTTCCTCTGCCTGGCCCACAGTGTAGAGGGCCACACGTGCCTCACACAACCGGGCATCATCGAGGGTCTTATGGATGTTGCTCAGCTCCAAAAGGCCAAGACAGCTGAGCGAATGGATTTCGTGCTGATAAGGTACGTCCCGGACTTTTGTTCTCTCTTTAACCCTTTACTTCCAAACTGGAGTGCTTTGCACTTGGCTTTGAGATTGAGTTCCCCGTGGATTTTTCTTGAGTGCTTTTGTCACTAGGACTTTACGATTATTCTGACTGTCTCTCCAATGACCACACAGCTATTTCACCCAGATGTTCCTGGCTCAACTGGTATTGCAGTCACCTCATTTAATTCAACCCGACTTGCTCGAGAAGATGGCTCAACATGCTGAAACCTTCTTACAGATGGTCACTCCCACTGAACTAATGGAGTACGAGGAAAAAAGGAGATTCAGCTGGTCTGTTTTCTTCCCATATGTGAACTTAATCTATCTTCCAAGCACACCACTAGGTCGGGCAGTTGCTGCTGCAGAGGAGCATAGTGTATTACTGCACAAGCTTCAACTGATGGCTATAGAGAGCATTCTGTTCTGGCTACACAACACTCTTGGTCGAGAAAGCCACCGGGAAATCCTCATCAAAGAAAACCTACTGGACTATGTCATTTGTGTTCCCTGGTACGTTCCCAAAGCGCTACAAGGGAAAGCCAGGGCCCTTATATCTATGCTCGCTTCTCACACCCCTGTTGAGCCTCCCCGACTGTCCATTCTGGCAAAGGCCAGACTGAGTAAAATGTACTTTGGACTGAAGAAAATGATGGAAGTCCAGTCGGTGCATGAAGTGTTCGCAATGATTTCACAGTAGGGTTATGCCGGGCCCGCAGCACGTGTGTATTCTACAATGTATTTCTGTGTTGACTGCTTGTTATATTATTATTTTTAGTGTGTATGCAAACTTTCATAATTATTATTTTCTCTGTCAATATTTCATGCAATCTGAACGGGCCGGTTGTGCAGTACTATAATTGCCAAGGTGCATTGGCAAATGTAATACAGTACTGCATGAGACTGTGGGGATGTGTAACGGATTTTCTTCTAACTTAATTATAATGTGCAGATCCAATCATAACTATGGCAAAAAGAAAAATTAAGTATATTTCGAACAAAATAAGGCCTTAGGAAGAGAGTAAGGTACGTATACAACAATGACAAACGTCCATATATTCCATGACTCTCCTCAGACTATAGGAATTCATGGCCAGGCCCGGGTAGCAACAAAATTAAGTTGATGTTGCATGTTAAATTAGAGTGCAATAGCTGGCCAGGGTTATAATAGCCATTGCATGTATGGCCAAATACATCAGAACCAAGACAATCACTCCCAGCTAGCTGCTGGTTATGAGGATGTGTCCACCAGGTCAGTACGAGTCACTCCCAGCTAGCTGCTGGTTATGAGGATGTGTCCACCAGGTCAGTACGAGTCACTCCCAGCTAGCTGCTGGTACGAGGATGTGTCAACCAGGTCAGTACGAGTCACTCCCAGCTAGCTGCTGGTATGAGGATGCGTCCACCAGGTCAGTACTAGTCACTCCCAGCTAGCTGCTGGTATGAGGATGTGTCCACCAGGTCAGTACGAGTCACTCCCAGCTAGCTGCTGGTATGAGGATGCGTCCACCAGGTCAGTACTAGTCACTCCCAGCTAGCTGCTGGTATGAGGATGTGTCCACCAGGTCAGTACGAGTCACTCCCAGCTAGCTGCTGGTATGAGGATGTGTCCACCAGGTCAGTACGAGTCACTCCCAGCTAGCTGCTGGTATGAGGATGTGTCCACCAGGTCAGTACGAGTCACTCCCAGCTAGCTGCTGGTATGAGGATATGTCAACCAGGTCAGTACTAGTCACTCCCAGCTAGCTGCTGGTATGAGGATGCGTCCACCAGGTCAGTACGAGTCACTCCCAGCTAGCTGCTGGTATGAGGATGTGTCAACCAGGTCAGTACGAGTCACTCCCAGCTAGCTGCTGGTATGAGGATGTGTCAACCAGGTCAGTACGAGTTCTTCATGTATGCAGAGAAGAATACACAATACAAATTCAAAATGTAGCCTTCTGCTTGGCTGAATCTTTGCCCAATAATTATTGTCTATCAGCACACGCAATGAAAGTACTCTAGCATGTATGTACATTGTGCACTAAACGTCATGATCGTGGCTCTAGCATTGTCACATAGTCTTCTCCTCTTCCACCAACAGTGCGTGTTCCTGCTCCTCCTCCTCAGTCTCGGATGATCCTGCATTACTCATATCGTGGAGTTCTTCCCCTTCCTCCTCTTTCTCTTCGTGTTCCTTTACGTCTGTTGTTTCTGCAGGCTCTAACTGGGAGTAGAACACCGCCATTCCCACAAGTAGAGGAATGAACATGACCAACTCGATGCCCATTGTGAGGACAGTGCGTAGATTTAGACCTACAAACACTGGACCAGCTGTGTGTGTGTGTGTGTGTGTGTGCATGTGCGTGTGCGTGTGTGTGTGTGTGCATGTGCGTGTGTGTGAATGTGTGTGTGTGTGCATGTGTGTGTGTGTGTGTGTGTGTGGCGTTGTGTGTGTGTGTGTGTGTGTATGCGTGTGAGTGTGTGCGCAAATCATTATTATGCATCACATGAACTGATTTTCGAGATGTGCCAGTTTCTAGTTGTATGTCATTTGGGAAATTATTTTCGTATTATGCAAATTTAGTGCTACTCACGTGACCCTCAACGAATCAGACGCCTCAGAATCGATCACATGACGGAGCATTAAATCGCTTAATGCACACTTTAGTGTGCATTATCTAGATAATGCACACTTTTCAAAGATCAAAGGCTGTTAATCTGACTGTGTGTATGGCAGACAACTCAAAACACTTGGATGTCTAACCTTGAGACACAACACGAACTAGCCTCATTCCCAGGACTTGGAACGAGGCTAAACACGACCAACATCTGAGAGAGAATACCCTTAACATTTGTAACACACTGCACATACCCCAGATTGGTGTGACAATTCTTGCAATGCCACCAGCAGCAACCGCAATGCCGGTAAAGGGAGCCTGGTGGGAGGAACATCAGATCAGGGGGGGGGGGGGAAGGGGGGGAGGGGGGGAGGAACATCAGATCGAATTCTAATGATTATCTAAAATCAAGTAGCAGGCATTAATAGGAGGAGATGCTCAATAACTAGGAGAGAACATTAATAGTCACTGCAGGTGGGCATGTAATAGAAGCGGTGGATCAGTGCTTCATAGAGGAGGGATTCCCCCCAAATTTGGGACAATACATAATTGTTGTGGTATACAGCGAAACCCCACCAGAACCAATCTGAGAGAAACCACTTCCCTTGGAAGGGGGCATGTTCCCAGATCCCCTTGGAGGGAGTGCTTTCCTGCCATCCACATCCATTACATCCCCCCCCCCCCCCCCCCCCCCCCCCCCCCCAAAAAAAAAAAAAATCCCCAAATATACAACTCTGCTAGAAGTTAATATTTGCACCTGCAATTCTCTGTGGAGGTTGTCGGAGATGAGGACCATCAGTGCGATCCTGGTGAGAGGAATGGCGATCACAAAGAAGAACGCGCCAATACAGAACTGCACGAAGTTGAGAGACTTGTGTTCACTGTAGCAGATCTGAGGACATTCGTCACACCCCTGGTGAGTAATTTGCGATGCCTGGTTCCAGTAACAGCTATACGAGCTTTGTCCCATAGCCTCACAATGTTCACGCAGTGTCATTCCTGCCTGAGAGCTATTACTCTCACTGCTGTTATCGGCTTGAACGTTGACATTACTGTATTCAGGATGGCCAGCAACTGCTACCGTTAACATTTGGATAACTTCCTTGAACTCCTGGAAGGCATACATTGTCATTGAAAGGGGTCTGCTCTCTCGTGAGGCAGTACGGAAGTTTGCACAAAGTGAAAATGGATGTTTTAGTGCATCACATGATATTGATCTATGAGACGAGTGATTCGAACCATTCCCTGTATCAGGCATTTCGAGGCAAAGGTTTCCAGATGTGACTCTGAAATTGAAGCAATTGGACGATGATTGGTTGGTGATGAACCGTAGGCAGGAGCCGGTCGACCGGATCCCACATTCCAGGTCCAGCGTCTGGTTCACCTGGCCCAGATGGAACCCTTCCTGGCACACAACCACTTGAGTACCCTCCAGGAGTGAAGTAACCTCGTCACCGGCTGAAATATACGAATGGAAATCCAATTCCTGACACATGATTTCCTGCTGGGTCACGGAGTTGACAACATCGACGAGCGGTTTGTCTTGGGTTGTCACGTTCTGTAGTTCTGGATGGAAGTAGGGGCTGTATTGACTACATGGGTCGTATCCGATTGACTGCCAATCAGCCATCACCAGCAGGCCTGTGATCGAACTCAAAACACCAATGATTGCCATAACTCGGGGACCCACCCTCATTAGGTGCAGGACAAACCTGTGAGCAGAAACAGATTAATTATTACAGGGGCTCACTCACTTCTGTAAATAGCCTCGTTCTCGGGCCTGGGAACGACGTAGCCTCGTACCCAGGCCCCGACTGTCGGGGCCTGGGTATGAGGCTAGGAACGAGGCTATTCTGTAAACTAACCACTAAAAAAGAAAAGGAGAGTTGAAATGAACCCCAATTGTCACGTAGCCCCAAATGAGATAGCAGAGGTCATGCAATTAGAAACCAATGAGCTTACAGCAGAACTGAACCCAAAATGTACACCAGCATCACGGCCACAAAGTAGAATGACACATCCTTCTCCCGGAAGCCAAAATGGCTGGTAAGAATTGGTTGAAATAGCGTATCCACGATGCCGTAACTTGAATCGAGTACATAACTTGCTACTACGAAGCAAGTAAACATCTGAGGACAGGGTTAAGGTACTAAGAGAAATACAGGGTTAAGGTATTAAAAGAAGTACACATTCAGAGGTCGTAGTCTCCTCTCTTTTGGCAGGAACTCCTCCAACAAAATCGGAATGGGAAAGACAGATCACTTCCCCATACCTATTTTTGTTGAAGGTGATCCCCAAAATGGAGGCTGAGGACAAGGTTAGACAGAGGTGGCTGCAAGGCGGAGCCACAATATAGTGCCTCTATCACCAAGTTAGCCTTGTTCCCACTTCCCAGGTTCCTGTCCAGCTTTTCATCGCTTGCAACCGTACTGCAAGCGACGGCGGAAAGCTGGGAGTGTAGTGTCAGCAAACAACTCTCTCACATGGTCCACACAGTCACACGTCACACATCACTAAGCAATGATGTAGGATGATATCTTTATGTCTGGATGTGTGCATTCTTAAATTAGAGCAGACAGAAACTAATTAAGATGGAAGGGAACAACAGGAAGCTCAACCAGGATAGTGGGGAATGCAAGATGTGGACAGGTAGGAAGGATGGGAGGAGGCATGCAGAGGGGGCAGGGGCAGAGGTGGCAGTGGGAGGAGGCAGAGGGGCAGTGAGAGGGGGCAGAAGGGGCAGAGGTGGAAGTGGGAGGGGGAAGAAGAGGCAGAGGTGGAAGTGGGAGGGGGCAGAAGAGGCAGAGGGGGCAGAAGGGGCAGTGGGAGGGGGCAGAAGAGGCAGAGGGGGGCAGAGGTGGAAGTGAGAGGGGGCAGAAGAGGCAGAGGGGGCAGAAGGGGCAGAGGTGGAAGTGGGAGGGGGAAGAAGAGGCAGAGGTGGAAGTGAGAGGGGGCAGAAGAGGCAGAGGGGGCAGTGAGAGGGGGCAGAAGGGGCAGAGGTGGAAGTGAGAGGGGGCAGAAGGGGCAGAGGTGGAAGTGGGAGGGGGAAGAAGGGGCAGAGGTGGCAGTGGGAGGGGGAAGAAGAGGCAGAGGGGGCAGAAGGGGCAGAGGGGGCAGTGGGAGGGGGCAGAAGAGGCAGAGGAGGCAGAAGAGGCAGAGGAGGCAGAAGAGGCAGAGGGGGCAGAAGAGGCAGAGGGGGCAGAAGGGGCAGAGGTGGAAGTGGGAGGGGGAAGAAGAGGCAGAGGGGGCAGAAGGGGCAGACGTGGCAGTGGTGGTGGGGGGGAAGCAGGGCAGTGAGAGGTGGGAAATTATGGGGGATACGACAATTCTGAACGTATTGAATTGCATTTCTCTCCACAGATTGCTGTAGACCTGTATCCGGCGACTCAAAAGGAAAACACTCTCTCCGTGGAACAGAATGAAGAGCAACAGCATGCACAGGAACACCAGCACCATGTTGTACCAGCCGACCCAGTGGAACTGCTCGATCCCGTGATAGTAGGATATGATGAGGTTCAGGACTAGGAAAGAAACAGTGAACAGCAGTAATCACCACTTCCCATGCAGCTACCCAAGTTGCTCACGAACTGCATGCTAAAAACCACCTGTAGCCATGGTTACATGCATGATTTTTGGCCATAGTAGCTTCATTCCGAGGCCACTGCCGAGCTTTGCGTCACTTGCAGTATGCGAGTAACAGGGACAGTAGAAAGGGTTTGATTGTGCGTAGGCACACTGGACTGTGGTTCAGAACAACAAGAGCCCTCCCAGCTTAATTCTCCATACTGAAGGTGACCAAACGATTGGGGGGGCTGGGTAAAAGCCTGGGAAGAAGGCACAGGACAGGTCAAAGTTTGTCTCCAACCCTCCAGCTTGAAGTGATATGACCAACAAAAGAACTGGTATACACGACATAATCCCACCACATCAGAAGACATCACTGCATACCTGGTCCAACAAGGTACGACGTGGTGACAGCAAAAGATAGCAGAGAGAAGGTGGTCTCCTTCACTCGTGGGTGATGCTGCAGTTTCTTTCTGACTGAGTTGGCCTTTCCCTCTTTGGTAACCTTCAGAATGTATGCATCTTGGAAATCAAACTCTCGGCTGCTAATGTAAGCAAAGGAGGCCGTCAGTATAATCCCATTATAAGTTCCAGCTAAAAACCGTGACACGATGATCATCGCTCCATTGGTGGAGATAGCGTAGAGCAGTGAGCCAAAGAGGTTTAGAAGAAGAGCTGCGGAGAGCACATGGAGGAAAGGAACAAACTTGAGGAGGACACCAGTCGCCACTGCAAGGAGTACAAAGCCAACGTTGTAGACGGTGACTGCCCACAAATACATGTTTTCAGACATTCCAAGTCCGGAAGGATTCTGCAGGGAGAGGAATAGATATTTTTGTTGAGTAGTGAGTAATATTATAGTGATGCATAACATGTAGAAGCTTGGTGCATTAGCAGTTTGTGTGTATGTGTGTGTGTGTGTGTGTGTGTGTGTGCGTGTGCGTGTGTATATGTGTGTGTGTGCGTGTGCGTGTGTATATGTGTGTGTGTGTGTGCGTGTGCGTGTGCGTGTGTATATGTGTGTGTGTGTGTGTGTGTGTGTGCGTGTGCGTGTGTATATGTGTGTGTGTGTGTGTGTGTGTGTGCGTGTGTGTGTGTATGTGTGTGTGTGTGGGTGCGTGTGGGTGTGGGTGTGGGTGTGGGTGCGTGTGGGTGTGGGTGTGTGTGGGTGCGTGTGGGTGTGGGTAGGGGTGTGCGTGTGGGTGCGTGTGGGTGTGGGTAGGGGTGTGCGTGTGGGTGTGTGTGGGTGTGGGTGCGTGTGGGTGTGGGTAGGGGTGTGCGTATGGGTGTGTGTGGGTGTGGGTGCGTGTGGGTGTGGGTAGGGGTGTGCGTGTGGGTGTGTGTGGGTGTGGGTGTGGGTGCGTGTGGGTAGGGGTGTGCGTGTGGGTGTGTGTGGGTGTGGGTGTGGGTGCGTGTGGGTGTGGGTAGGGGTGTGCGTGTGGGTGTGTGTGGGTGTGGGTGTGGGTGCGTGTGGGTGTGGGTAGGGGTGTGCGTGTGGGTGTGTGTGGGTGTGGGTGTGGGTGCGTGTGGGTGTGGGTGGTATGGGTGTGGGTAGGGGTGTGGGTGCGTGTGGGTGTGGGTGGTATGGGTTACATGTGGTACATACTACTATGATTTGACTTGAACTACCCTTGAGGGGTTTACCACAATGGTGGCTAACAAGGGCCTGGAGAAGGCAGAGCCTATGGACCCAGGTCCCCCGGGACCGACGGCTTTACATCCCCTCCGAAGGATGCGGTGTGAACTATTTTAGGTGAAACGCCTTCAAGAACACACCTACTCATTTTTTAGGGTAGAGCTGAGTCAACTCCTAGGAGAAAGAAAATCTCCTATGGCAATGGTGGGATTCGAACCTGCAACCTTTCGATTAGCAGCCGATTAGCAGCCGATTAGCAGCCGAATGCTTTAACCACTCAGCCACCACCACCCACAATGATGCACATTATCTTGCATAGCAACCACATTAACCACATACTATCTACTATGACAGGATGCAGCTGGATGGGCAAGACACAGGCTGTTTGGTACTCTATGGACAATACTATTGTGTACCAATTGAGGTGCATACATTGTGTATGTGGTGCAAACAGCAAAAACCTCCTGCCAAACCAATTATTAATGACTGCTAGTTTTATCCCAAATTCCATTTAATTTTCAGAACTATGAAAACGCATGGCCCACAGCTGTGTGGTGGATGCACAGGGAGATACGTATCTCACCCATTCTGTTGAATTGATGGGACTTGTGGCTGGGTTGGTGATGAATGCATGAAGTGAGGATATGGTGGAGCTAGCTGTGTGGTGGATGCACAGGGAGATACGTATCTCACCCATTCTGTTGAATTGACGGGACTTGTGGCTGGGTTGGTGATGAATGCATGGAGTGAGGATATGGTGGAGCTGTAGCCGATGCCTCCGAGGAAACTCAGCACCAGTAACACAAAGAAGTTCAGTCTCAGCCGCCGTAGTTCTCTGGCTAAAATTCAAGGGGCAAAATATTAGAGAAAGAATGGCAGAAGTAATTATCTACCTCGAAGGTATTAGCATATATGGGGCAGGTAGTAATTATTTCCACCAGTGCGTTCTTTCAAAAATACCTTTCTGTGTAAACGGAAGATTTACAATACAACTCACAGCATATGTACCCCACCCTGTCCATTCTATGGCATGCGGCATGGCAAGGCCCCCACTGCCCCAGGCACAAGTTCAGGATTAAAATGCATGCACAGATACAGCATGCATGGGGCCAATGAAGGTATGGCTGGCAGTTCTGGCCTCATTCTTGCTGTGCAACGATCCCTGTACATGTACCAGCATGCTTAGCTACAGTCCTACACCTTGTAGTCATACAGCAAAACGGCCTGCTTGACAACAACCTGATTCGCACACTTACAGGCCGCGTCCCGCTCACAGCCCCTGCACCGGCACTGCGTGTAGTAGCCCTGTACGCGCCCTATGCAGTGGCACTCACAGAGCACCTTCGCACCCTTCTTCACCTTGCCCCACATGCCCGCTTCCATGATGGATCCGCCACGTAATATGATTAGAGTGAATGGGAGTGGTTTCATCTTGCAATTAATTAATACAGAATCAGTATATGACCCTGGTTGGACTATCTTCCTAAGAGCACATAATTATAAAGAGCAATGAATGCTGCATAAGCGAGCATGAATATTATTATGCACGGTGGTGGGTCTAGTAACTGCACGGAAACCTAGAGCTCTTTTTCCCTCCCATACACACACAACCTCTGCCATGTGGCACCATCCATGCCATGCAGTTTGAATTCCCATGCAAAGGGGAGCATGAGGTAGCCTTGCTCCCAGGTCCGAGAGCTCGAGAATGAGGAATGAGGCTGGCAAGAGCCGAGGAGCATGGGGAGAATTACGGGACCTGGAATGAGACTCATAATTATGTTAACACAGATCTACATAACAAATCAAATTGAAATCAGAAACGGTGGGTGTGGCTATGATTCACTGTTAGTTTCGTCCAATAAGTGTACACTTTCATTGTCATGCCTTGAATCGCTCTCCTCCTCCTCCTTCGATGGTTCCTCAAGCTCGTTCTTTTCATTTGTCGACGTCAATTGCTTTGGTTCTGGAGGTGTTAGTAGCCGGTACAGTGCAATCAGGCCAATCAACACGGGAAGAAAGATGGCTATTTTGATGGCCATGGGGAGAAATGTACGCTTCTGTACACCCTCATAGGCTGCATCAACTGTGGTATGAGAGAGAGATCGAGTGTGTGTGTGTGTGTGTGTATGTGTGGGTGTGTTGGTGTGTGTGGTATATGTGTGTGTGTGTGTGTGTATATGTGTGGGTGTGTTGGTGTGTGTGGTATATGTGTGTGTGTGTGTGTGTGTGTGTGTGGTATATGTGTGTGTGTGTGTGTGTGTTTGGTGTGTATGCATGTGTACATTGCGTGTACATGCGTGAGCCTCCGAATGTTCTCAGTGATGTATTTCAGGTAGCTATACTGCAACTCACTCCAGATTGGAGATATGGCTCTTGAGATTCCACCCGCTGACACCACAATACCAGTAAACGGACCCTGGGGGGAAGGGTGAGGGTGTGGGTGGAGGTGGGGAGGGCATACTTGCCATCACATGCACTCACACTTGCACCACCCTCACCATCACAACCGTCACTCGCACCTGCACCCTCGGCCTCACACTGACTCACACCTCCACCACCCTCACACCCACTTACACCTGCACCCTCGGCCTCACACTCACTCACACCTGCACCCTCGGCCTCACACTCACTCACACCTCGACCACCCTCACACCCACACCTGCATCACCGCCCTCACATGCACACCTAGTACACCTACACTACCCTCACACCTGCATGCATCCTCACACCTGTACGACCCTCACACCCACACCTGCATCACTCACACATGCACTCTACCCTCACTCACACCTGCACAATGTCACATGCACACCTGCACCACCTCACACCTCACACCTCACACACACCTGGTCTTCCCTGCTGAGGCTGTCAGATATCAGCACCATCAGGACAATGCGGGATATGGGAATAGCTAGCACAAAGAGCGCCACACCAACACAGTACTGGAAGAAATCCAGCGACTTGAACCTGCTGCGACAGATGGGCGGACACTCGTAACACACTCCTCCGGTCACTCGGGAGTGCTGGTTCCAGTAGCACCCATACTTTCGTGGGGACAGAACCTCACATGCTTGTACCGGAAGAGCTGTCAGATCCAGGCCAGAGCTCGTGATGTTGTTTTCAACTCCTAGCTCTACTTGATTTGGGCGTGTGGCCATTGAATTCTCCCCTCCTCCACTGGAGTCAGTTGGCTCGGGGTTGGCAGCCATTGCACTCGTTTCCCCTCCATTGGAGTCAGTTGGCTCGGGGTTGGCAGCCATTGCACTCGTTGCCCCTCCATTGGAGTCAGTTGGCTCGGTGTTGGCAACAGTTCCATTTTCTTCCCCGTCAGTTGGCTCAGGGTTGGCAGCTGTTGCATCCTCTTCTCCAGTGGCGTCCATTCGCTGTGCATTGTGCACTATCACTGCCTCTGTCAGCAGCTGGACTGCCCGTTTGAACTGAATGAACTCCGATACCAACACCGACGCAGAATTTCGAGCGCTGATGCAGACAGACATTGGGTAGCGTACTGCCTCACAGAAGGAGAAGGAGTCGGGGGTAGAAATGTTTGAAAGTGTCCCACCAGCGTGCATTAGGAAGCAGAGTCCGCGAGAAGTGAGCTTGAACATAATGCACCCAGTTGAATCAGCGCCATCTTGATTGCTACAACGAGGACAAGTCTCTCCTGGTGTGGCGGTACGGACACAGTGGAGCTGCGGTATGGAAACTGTACCATTGCGCATATGTATGTCAGGGTTGACTTCGGTTTGAACCACTCCAAATATGGAGTGTATTTGTGAATGAATGTTGTCCTCATGGAAGTCCAAGCTTTGACACTCTTGAATACCATCTGTGGGGGCAGGCAGTGTGTATACATCGGACTCCATGTTGATTTCCCGCCTTGCTGGCTGATCAATTGAAGATTGTAGCTCATATGAACCATTCAAAACTTGTTGTTCGAAAGATGAGTTACGCATTTGTGATTCAAAATTGAACTCCGAAGAGTGGAAGGGGCTGAATTGGATGCAAGGGTCATGTCCAATTGCCTGCCAGTCTGCAATGAGGGCTGCACCAACAATGGAGGTCAGGACTCCGATCATGGCTATGATGCGAGTGTTGACTCTCAGCAAATTCAGAAGCAGTCTGGAGAAACAATGACAACCACTCATGAGTCAGCAAACTTCCCTCGGGTAGCTGGGGTAGGTCTATTGCTACGGAGATGCCAATACTTTCTGCACCAACACTGATAGTCCAGTAGCTGTCAGTACTGGCATATCAATCGTTATGACTACACCCCTAATTGAATTATCTATTGGAGGTCAACGTAGCATTAATCAGTAAAAGTCTGTAATCTCGGGAAGTACAAGTCTGTAATCTTGGACATTGCACATTCCTAAATGTGGTACAGGGATCTTGCCCTAGAGCAGAAGACTGGCGTTCTGCTAAGGGCTGTGATCTAGTATAAAATTATGCCAAAACTGGACTCATTCATTACTCCTTGGGCGGAGGATTCCCTGGATCAACAGACACCATCTACGGGTTGCAGAACTCCAGGGGAGGAGTTGGGGCTATCAAAACAATATGCACATTCACAGCATGTGTATACATACCTAGTACAGACAAAAGTGCATTTTGCTCCAATCATGAGCTATCCCGGAGTAGGTATCAAAGCTTCAATTCTATTGGCCATATAACAATATAAACCACACCCTAACCTGCCATAATATACCCTAAGTATGCATTGTATGACGTAAGTGACCTAAGTGAACCAATCAGAAGCGAGCTACTACTCCGGTACTGTAGCCAATCATCGCTGCGTATGTGCATATACTCGTGCTCCTGGCTCATTTGAGCATGGGTTGTTGCTGGGTGAACAGGAGTCAGGTGACTCTGCTCAGGATATGCCATACTAGTGCTTTACACTCACAAACACATGCATAGCGCATGGCTGTGCCGAAACCTAACAAGACTAGCCACACTGTAGTTCAACATCAGAACCAGGATTCTGTTTCCAATGCTCTTATTGAGTTTCTTGTGGCCCTCATAAGCTGCTGCTTCATGCAAAGCTCATGTAGCTGGTTTCATACCAAACTTCTGCTAGACATAGTCTCACTCCCAGACCTCTCATCCAGCGCGTGTAAATCACATACTGCATGAATGTGATCCGTGCTGGGGTTGGTTTGGGTCTGGGACTGAGACAATAAGTCTCAGAATTTTCTCAGTTACAAAAGCAAGTGATTGAGGAGATCCCTCCAATTAAATATAGCTCGTTGTTAGCCTCATTCCTTTGTTTGATCACTTGCATACTACAAGCGATCAGAATCTGGATGTGGGAAAGGCCTAGCCTCGTTCCCAGGCGCACAGGGGGAGCCTGGGAACGAGGCTAGGAAAGGCCTCTAGCTACCGTGTGTTTGTGATACACTTACAGCAGCAGTGAGCCTGCAATGTGTATCACCATCACCCCCACAAAGAAGTAGCTCGTCTCCTTCTCTGTGAAGCCAAAGTAGTCACTGAGAATGGGGTTGAAGAGAGTGTCCACCACACCATAACTGGAGTCCATCACATAGCTTGCAGCTATGAAGAAGAGGAGTACCTTACCAGAGGGTCAAGGAAGCCACACAAAATGTTGAAATGATCAGCGGAGAACGCCTCCCTTTGCTTGTAGGCTACACTAGTAATAATAGACTATCCTGGCTATGATTTGACCTATCAGAAGATTACATTTCGCTGCTAGTGAGCAACCAAAGGTGATAAGCACTCAGTCTAGTATTCTCAGGGCTCAGTCTCAGTATTCTTGGTGCTCAATCTAGTATACCCCGGTAAGTCAGTATTCTTGGGGCCCAGTCTAGTAAATTTGGAACGTCAGTCAGGATACGGTAACTCTGACCAAGGTGAGGTGTGCTAATGGATTCCACCGTCTCTTGCTAGTGCCAGAGGGATGTTTCGGAGCCCTCCTGCAATCCGCATCTGATTTTCCCTCACCGTGGAATAAAGCTAGCAGCAGGAAGAAGCAGACAGTTCCCACGGCCACACTAAACCAGCCCACCAACGAAACTGGTTCACAGAGGGAAACTGTGCTATAAGGGCACTCATACCTACAGCAGAGACAGAGAGAGAGAGAGAGAGAGAGGGGGGGGGAGGGGAGGGAGGGAGGGAGGGAGGGAGGGAGGGAGGGAGGGAGGGAGGGAGGGAGGGAGGAGAGTGTGTGTGTGTGTGTGTGTGTGTGTGTGTGTGTGTGTGTTTGAGTCACAGCTAGACTGATGCAGGAATGAATGGCACACAGGATCTTACCCGGTCCAAGCAAGTAGGCAAGGGTGAGGGATAAGGTGAGATATGTAAATGTCTTTTCCTTTATATTCGGAAGTTTCACTTTTCTCTGTGTCTTTCTGAGATCCTGCTGCAACAGCTGCAGGTAGGCGTTCTTGTAATCGTGCTCCCTCTCACTCACATACGCAAACGCAATGGTCTCAATGATCCCCGAGACAGCGCCAGTGAGCAAACGGGCCAGTAACAGCATCCACCCGCTGCTTGCCACCGCGTAGATGACATAGCCAAATACGTGCAGCAGGATGCCAGTGGCCAGGATGTACCAGTAAGGGATGACCCTGGTTGAATAGCCAGCTATGGGGGCCGCGATAACCTCCCCAATGCTGTATACGGTGATTGTCCAGGAGTAGAAGAACTCGCTGTGCCCGAGGCCAGGAGGGAACTGGTGGTGCGAGATCAACACATTACAGTAATACCAAGAGTGGTAATACCCAAAAGAATAGAGTTTACAAGCAGCAGTAATCCACTGAGTCTGAATTACACACATATCTTAATGCATCTTAATCACTGGCCACACAAAACGTCACCGGATAGTACAACAACAGCTCTAGCCTTGTTCCCAGGCCGCGTGGGAGGCCTGGGAATGAAGAAAACTTCCTGATATCCTCCTCTACCCCCCCCCCCCCCCCCCCCCCCCCAAAGTCCTCCACGTATACATCTCTCCGGTCAAGTGAAGAACACAATTAAGGGATAAGGTATATCAGGGCCAGATCAGGGTATAGGTAACACGATCATGCTGTTCAGTTGGTCAGTTCTCTCTACATCTAAAACACTTTCGCCGTGACATTAAAATCATCTTCATTCGTTGTTGAATAATGCAGAGCACACATCATACCTTCTCAGTTCCGTTCAACTTTTCCAGGGTGGGGTTGGTGACAAACTGATGCAGCGAGGATAGCACCGAGCTGTAGCCAATACCTCCCATGAAACTGAGTACCAGCACCACAAAGAAGTTCAGTCTCAGCCGCCATAGCTCCCTCACTGAGCCGGAGGGAGGAAGAAACAGCAAGTTAAAGCAGATACCCTGTCAGACCCTTTGCTCGTGTGACTGTGCCCAGAGTTTAGCAATGTGAAAAGGTATAGGTGTTTGCAAAACCACAATCAAAACCAATATTATCAGCAGCTTGGAAATCAGATAAACTTGTACAAACCAGCTAGTAAACTAAGTCATAAGGCAACTAGTATAGTGTCACACAATAATATTATGATCTAGTCAAGGATACTTGTATATATAAACTAAGTCTACACACGCCACATTGATATACACAGGAGCCCTGATCCTACCATACACGTATGCTTCCAAAAGAAAGCAAATTCATGGTCGCGGGACAGAACCCCCCCCCCCCCCGAATGCATGTACTAACGTGGATTGGTCTTGTCCCAGTGGTAGCATGACTTGGCCGACTCCCTGAGCGAGAACCTCCGTAGGAGACGAATCACTGGCACCAGACAACAGTGCAGTTTGGTACGCATCGTCTGCTACGTCCACCTAGCTACAAGCTTGACACACTGCCCCCGCGTCAATGTTTTCATAAGGTTTCCTTCCTGGAATGCGTATACAAGCGCATCCTACAGTTCCTGATCGAATTCCCTAATACAGTACTTCCTGATTTCTTTTCTATTCGCGGAGGAGTGCATGTGCTAAATTAGCAGAACATAAGCATGTGGGGTATCGATACCAGCACAATTATACTGCCCAAGTCGTCAGCTACGTAGGGAGCAGGAAGAGATTTCAGATAGGTAGCAAAACATATAGTTACACGTAGGTAGCAAAATATAATAGACAGAGATAGGTAGCAAAATAAAAGGAAGAGTGATGTACTCAAGATTCTTCCATCAACTCTGCTAGCTCATGTGTACTAGGATGTCTGGAGTGCACTTCGATCATGAGAGTGCACTAGGATCTCTGGAGGGGCATGAATGAAAGCGAACTTGGAGCATGAGAGTGAACGAACATTGATGATCGAGAGTGCAGTAGGATGTCTGGAGTACACTTGGACATTCCAAGTGCACTAGGATATCAGGAGTGCACTTGGACACTTGGACCATGAGAGTGCCCCAAGGTTTGGTGTGGTCAAACCACCCCGAACTCACTCCTGTAGGCCCTTCATCACAGTGGTTCGAGGAGGTGCACTCCAGACATCCAAGTGCACTCTCATGTTGCAGTGTGCGTAGTTTGGAGTCGCTGCTATTTGCCTTTCTGCTCCGCAAAAACGCAAATCTGAGGCATAACGGCAATGTCTTTGTTTACTTCTGGTTCATGTTGATCTCATTGTCATGGAAACATTAATTATGATTAAAACTTGAGTTCACTAATCAAGTTTACAGTAACCACAAACCCCATGTTCATACTGCCATGGGTTTATGAGATAATTATATCCAGTATTATCACGATGATAATTCACTCTAACCCCATCAGGACATCGGCACACAATAGCTACTGTAATGAAAAGAGGAACACAATAGCTACAGTAATGAAAAGAGGAAGAGCTTTGCATGTTCACTCACCTAGAACAAATCTCCACACTGGGTCTACACAGCACATGCAGAGCGTCCAAGCCGTCAGCAAAGCCATCGGGATATCGGGACACAATAGCTTCAGTAATGAAAGAGGAATAGATTTGCATGTTCACTCACATAGAAGAAATCTCCACACTGGTTCTCCACCGCACAGAGCGCCCAACCCGTTCGCAAAGCCATCAGGACATCGGGACACAATACCTACAGTAATGAAAACAGGATTAGATTCGCATGGTCACTCACCTAGAACAAATCTACATGCCGGTTCTCCACTGCACAGAGGGGATGGTGGTGGAGTCGTTGCATCTAACAGTGACATGAGTTTCAATGGGAGTACCACTTTCAGTAACAACTCAGCTAGTGGGTATGGTGGTGGAGTCGTTGCATCTAACAGTGACATGAGTTTCAATGGGAGTACCACTTTCAGTAACAACTCAGCTAGTATAACAGGTGGTGGAGTCCTTGCACGTTCCAGCAGTGTCATGAGTG
>OZ007516.1:855882-976011 GCA_963931865.1 Axinella damicornis | reverse complement strand
GCTTTGTACGGTCAATTCCTATACTTATTCCTTTACTTTCATAACTTTACATAGAATCGTGTACCTCTGTGTTAGGTCATGATGCAATGGAGGTGGCGAGGGACATTGTAGCCACCATTACTGACCCCGGTCAATGGTGGGCCCTGAGGTGAGGAGTATAGCCTCATTCCCAGGCCATGTGGAGTGTGTGTGGGAACGAGGCTAGCACTACACAATTGTGATGGCATTTACAAGGCCCAGCTTTGGGCGAAATTTACAGGGGGGGGGGGGGGGGGGGGGGGGGGGGGGGTTATTGTATGCCATAGTGCTGACCTTTGTTTTGCCACAAACCAAACGGAATGCTCACAGCAGCCAATGTTGTGTGATGTGAGCCATAGATATTGACCCATTTTGCCAATATTGCCACTCAATTATGATCATGTTTGGTTGTTCATTTCCAGTGGGTTGCTGCACCCACACCTCCTCTAATGCTAGCAGTATGTATCCTGCACCCACACCTCCTCTAATGCTAGCAGTATGTATCCTGCACCCACACCTCCTCTAATGCTAGCAGTATGTATCCTGCACCCACACCTCCTCTAATGCTAGCAGTATGTATCCTGCACCCACACCTCCTCTAATGCTAGCAGTATGTATCCTGCACCACACCTCCTCTAATGCTAGCAGTATGTATCCTGCACCCACACCTCCTCTAATGCTAGCAGTATGTATCCTGCACCCACACCTCCTCTAATGCTAGCAGTATGTATCCTGCACCCACACCTCCTCTAATGCTAGCAATACGTATCCGCATCATGCCTTGCGCTATTTACGTATGTGTGGCCTGGCCACGTGCTTGAGACTAACAGTCTGAGTTGTAAAGATGTCAGCTGCGCTCACTCTCCGACTTCATGTAGCTGCTCTAGCTCCACATGCTCGTACATTAGCCTTGTTCCCAAGCCTGCCCAGCTTATCGTCACCTGCAGTGCAATATCAAAATGTCTACTATGCTCACTGTCCGACTGACTTCCCTGAAGGCCCTGTGCTCATCTCCTGATCTCCAAAGTTGAATATTTCACGTCGTCCTCATGGCGAATAAAATTTGGGTGGCTGGCCAGAATCTGAGTGTGATCAGCATTGATGACACAGCACATACGTACATATGTACATCATGAGAAATAGATCCCCGATTCAATACAAGTAGAACAGCCCACCCCACTCAAAGCAGTTTCCTCTTTCCCTGTCATATCCATGGAGATTGTTCCTACGTCTCATTTATGTTCTGTCTCCCCCCCCTGCTGTCAGCAGACAGGATTCTTCAACGACCAGGTGTCACGTGATCACACTGCAAAGCTGGAGGAACGGAAAGGGGTGATCTGGTTTGAGATCCTTCACAACTCACTGACGACCACTCCATCATCGGACCATCTCCTCTGGATGCTGGGACTGAAGAGTGTCTTCTCATACCAGTTGCCTCGCATGCCCAGAGAATACATCACCAGACTGGTCTTTGATCCGTGAGTCAGAGAGGGTGTCATGTGAGGGGATCCGAGCCTTGCACGTCATAATAATATTAAGTCTGAGTGAGCCCCACACTGACATCACCAGACTGGTCTTTGACCCGTGAGTCAGAGAGGGTTTCATGTGAGGGGAACCGAGCCTTGCACGTCATAATTGGGATAAGTCTGAGTGAGCCCCACACTGACAAGGAGTGGTGCTGCAATGTATGTGGGATGTAGTTTCCCTGAGTGGACAGTAAGCTGAAATCCAAAAAACTTAATGCGGAAGTCAAACCTCTGTATGTGTATTGGCACTGGTACAGTTTATACTGTGGGAAATTGGTCCTTAGGGATCTCTCTCTTTCCTGACTTATCATCGTGTCCCTTTCTCCTTTCTCCCCAGGAAGCACCACTCACTGGCCCTGATCAAGGAGAACCGTGTGATTGGTGGAATATGTTTCAGAATGTTCCCCTCACAGAACTTTGCCGAGATCGTATTCTGTGCTGTGACCTCCAACGAGCAAGTCAAGGTAGGAAGAACTGTTCCAGTAGGCAGGAGCGTGTGATGACATCATCGGCCGATGTCATCATGCGCTCTTGAGTAGTACGGTATCTTTATGCATGCACCAGATGCTTATACATGTATTGCAGTGTTCTTACACTAATCTTACAGCCAGTTGTTATTATAACTCACTCAATCACTCAACTAACTGCCATATAAGGCTATCGCCACGGTTTCTTAGTGGAGGGCCTTCCTCTACATTCTGATCAACTATTCGCCTCTAATCTAATGCACAGGACCTACGACCCAATGATGTAATACCCACGTCGCAATACCTAATACATGACAGACTTACTAGCTGATACCCGATACATAATACGCTTAATACCTATGACCTAACGTCGCAATACCTAATACACGATAGACTTAATACCTGACATCCCGATGCATAAATACGCCTAATACCTATGACCTAACATCGCAATACCTAATACACGATAGACTTAATACCTGACATTGCGATGCATAATACGCCTAATACCTATGACCTAACGTCGCAATACCTAATACACGATATACTGAATACCTGACATCCCGATGCATAAATACGCCTAATACCTATGACCTAACATCGCAATACCTAATACACGATAGGTATAGAATACCCAACAGACAATAGGCTTAGTACCTAATGCGCGATACACAACACCAGAAATACCTGATACAGCATTGCACTGGCAAGTGGAGAAGGTGGATATGGCCGGGCTCGGACGCGGACGCGGACACAAACAGGAATGCCCATCTACAATCGCAGGACTGGGTCCTGGACTCAACCAAAATTCCTTTTTCAGCCCTTTGCAGTGTAGGACAGTAGCTAAACTGCTTATATTCATTCGCTAAAGTTGCTTGCTTAGCCTATTGAACCGTCTTTCATGTCTTTCCTCGAGTCAGTAGAGGTCAAAGGCATGACTGTGCGTATTCAACAGTGAACTTCGAGCTTCGATCAGCCATTGTCACAGATGATAAAGAATATTATTTCTGCTTCCTATGCTTCAGCAAAAGGCATTTTCTGCACTAAATAAATGCTCTTGTTATCTTTCATTGAAGCTCATTAAATATACACGTGGTTTTGACCTCTACTGACTCAAGGAAAGACGTGTAAGGTGGTTCAATAGGCTAAGCAAGCAACTTTAGCGAATGAAAAAGCATGTTTAGCTAACTGTCCTACACTGCAAAGGGCTGAAAAGGAATTTTGGTTGAGTCCAGGACCCAGTCCTGTGATTGTAGATGGGTATTCCTGTTTGTGTCCGCGTCCAAGCCCGGCCATATCCGCCTTCTCCACTTGCCAGTGCAATGCTGTATCAGGTATTTCTGGTGTTGTGTATCGCACAGTAGGTACTAAGCCTATTGTCTATTGGGTATTATACCTATCGTGTATTAGGTATTGCAACGTTAGGTCATAGGTATTAGGCGCATTATGCATCGGGATGTCAGGTATTCAGTATATCGTGTATTAGGTATTGTGACATTAGGTCATAGGTATTAGGCGTATTATGCATCGGGGATCGGCTAGTAAGTTTGTCGTGTATTAGGTATTGCGACGTGGGTATTACGTCATTGGGCCATAGGTCCTATGCATTACACGCGACCTCCAGGGCCACCGCACACATGTGGTCGTCTGCCTAGTTTGTATGCTCTGTGCTGGGGCTTACGTTGCAATATTCACATGTGATCGTCTGCCTTGTGTATACGCTCTCTACTTATGTCCCAATGTGCACACGTGTGGCTACTCATGCAGGGGTACGGCACTCACATGATGAACAACCTGAAAGACTACTGCATCCGTCACAAGATCCTTCACCTCCTCACCTATGCTGATGCCTTCGCAATAGGGTACTTTAAGAAACAGGTGTGCATGTCACAACTCCGTACTTCCTAGAAGGATGACATTGATTTGTGTTCACCTTTTATACGCAGGGGTTTTCGAAGGACATCAAGTTACCTCGATCAGCCTACCTTGGATATATCAAAGACTATGAAGGAGCAACACTGATGGAGGTAATACAGTATCTTCTTACCAGTCTCATTCCCAGGCTGTCCTGTGGTCTGGGACTGCACTCCTGAGATACCTATACTCATTACCATGTAGTGTGAGCTGAATCCCAGGATCCCATACACTGAATTCTCTACCGTCATAAAGAAGCAAAAGCAGGTGGGAGAGTACTTGATTTGAATCACATGATGTGAATGTTTACGTCATGACGTCATGTCATGGATGGTTCTGGATGATACTACACAGGTTGTGCACCAGTTGATAGAACGCAAACAGTCAGAGATTCGGAAGGTACATCCTGGTCTGACCTGTTTCGCTGAAGGCAAACGGAGGCTGGACATCAAGGACATCCCTGGAATATGTGGGTGGAATTGCTGCGCCCTAGACTAGAGTGCAGTGCTCACTTTTTGTCTCCCCTCCCTTTCTGCAGTGGAGACAGGATGGAAACCTGTGGAGGGGGAACAGAGGTGTGCCACACATACCTGCTAACCCTGCTGTAAAGCTATCAGCTTGAATCTGTTGTGCTTTTATCCCTGGGCAACCCCTGTACCTTTATCTCCATCACTCACCATCTGGTTATTGTATGCTGTGTATACTCTCACACTCCCATACTCTCACACCCTCACACTTCCACCCCCTCACACTCCCACCCCTCACATACCAACCCATACTTTGATGTTCTTGTATACCAATTATTGCAGGTCCCAACGCCAGATCGAGCTTGAGAGTGATCCTGATAAACTAACCTCTGTGCTGAAGCAGATTCTCTATCAAGTGAAAGTGAGGGAATATAGCAGGTCTAGTAGCAAGGATTGAGGACGATCCTACCTCTCTGTGTCCTCACTCAGGAGCACCAGAGCTCTTGGCCTTTCCTGGAAGCAGTAGACGAAATGCAGGCCCCAGAGTACTACAAGATCATAAAGGTCCCAATGGGTAAGTCCATGAACGGTTTATTGACAGATCTGCAAGAGCATGAACTGTATGCACTGTGCTGAAGTAGTGTGGCAAGAGCGCAAGACAGAATCAATGGTGATAAGCGTTTGTTCACCAAGGACGGATCGATAACATTTTGACCACACTTTAGTAGTTTTCTTAAGGAATCGATGAGTGGCTCTTGTTGCGAGACACTCACTCTCTGATTGTGGAGCAATGTCAGGTTGTCAACTCCATACTATTGTACGTGACTTCTTGTGCAGATTTTTGCAGCACAAATTGCTGGAAGATACTGCAGTTAATTTGCTTTCTTTTAACATGTGCAGACCTTCACACAATGACCGAAAGATTCAAGTCTGGGTACTACTGCTGTGTCCGCCTCTTTATGGCTGACATGAGGAAGATATTCACAAACTGTAAGATGTACAATGAGAGAAACACAGACTACTATCGATGTGCAATCGCATTGGAGAAGTTCTATGTTGGTAAAATGAAGGAAGCAAGTATCTGGATGGAACTGAGCTGATGGTTGGACTACTTTGTTATGCATTCCCTTCCTGTGCACATATTGTATTATGTGAATAAAACATGTCTGTCTTTGAGGTCTCATCAGTTGGGTAAGTAGGGAGGTAGGCATCAATAATCAGGGAAAGGAGGAAGGGTGGGTGATGAATTAATTAACTGCATGGCTCTTCGAAGAACTCACTATCGAAGAACTCACTATATGTACGTAACCACGTACTGTCTGCAGCTGCCTCCTCTCCCCGGGGCCACCTTAATTTACCTTCTCAGCAGCTGGCTGTGTGGTCCAACTTTATGCTTGACAAGTACTTATTATAGTGCATGCAGAAAATGTTCGTGATAAAGGATGTGATATTTGGTGGTGGTTCACCCACCTTATGATTGTTAGCTTGCATTAGCGACTAAGATGTGCATGTTCTAAATGGATTGGCCATAAGCTCGTTCCCAGGCTCTCCCACAAGTATATACGAGAACAAAAATTTGGCGACAAAAAGCTGCCTCAGAACGATCTAGGCCCAATCTCTATCACGGTATAGCATAGCAGCCTCCCCTCATGCATCGTGTGAGTGTCACCAAAACCACTTCAGTTGAAGCATCCAAAACCATCACCAAAACCATCAAAACCAATAGAACCTCCAATCAAAACCTCAATTAAAACCAAACTCCAAAATCGGTTATACATTTCCACTATCATGCATGAACATGCATGTATGGTGATGAGACTGAGGGACAAATTGAGTTTCTATGGCTAATTAACCCATGAAACACCATTAGCGCTCCTATATACTAATTATGAATTTTCACGGTGCTTGAAAGTAAGAAATTTCAAACGATAGTCACAGAATCAGCTGGCTAGCTATGAATTTTAAAACCAGAAGCTAGGTTTTGAATTCATAGGTCTTTCAAAGTGGGTGAAAATGCTATTGAAATGCGTAGGAAACACCTAGGCCTTTCACTAATGCCCACAAGTAGCTAAGAATTCTCAGGCTCACCATTTTGGTGGTCGGACTGCAGGTTCTGCTGGTTTTCCCAGAGTCAGACTTCTCATCACCTGTACATATAGCTACAGAGAATAAATTTGTACTGAATTCTCCACTTAGCTAGTTAGCTACATGTAGCTACTTCAATAGAAGTTGCTAACTATCCTTCCTAGTTTATATAAACTAGTCTTTTCCTCAAATTCCTGCGCATTAATTAGCTACATGAAAATATATTACCACACAGGTGCATATTGGTTGCAAATACATGACCTCCAAAATATATAGTAAGCAAAGTGCCTGTGGTAAGAAATTATCCATAAAGAAAATTATTGTCAGCATTCACCCTCACCGTATAGAGCACCGTGACCTCCGCCACCAAAACTAGTACAACGACCTTGGCAAGCGCCAGAGTTAGCAGACTATTTAAAATATGGCAACTGTGACAACTGCCTCAAGTTCAAATTCAAATTCAAATCAAGCTCAGTTGTAGCTAGCTACCTATTGCGCGCCATAATTACAGTTTGGCGCGTATTATTGCATACGGTCCATATGCACATTCTGCAGCAGATCCATACAATGCCAGATATATGCTGTTCGAGCTGGACCAGCCTGAGAACTGTTCTGTTGGCAGCACTTCAACTTTCTCTCCTATAGGCATGAACAGGTAGGATAGTTGCATGTGCATGAAGTATAGGTATATTACTAGCTAATTATAACTGGTTGCTCAGTGAAGAGATATATATAGTTGGAGGACTGTGAGATGTGAGTTATATGTATATAGGGTGTGGGGTGTCTGTAACAAACAACCCTTAAAATTCACACTGTTGGATCATGGGGACACTTCCATTCTTTCAACCGCAAGCTTCCACGCACTCTGTTATATACAGGCTCATCCCACCTCTAGCCATGTAGTCTTAATATATTAGCATAAATTAAGCCTATATTATATTCAGTACAGATAATAATATAGTCCAACTTCTCCATGAAAACATTACAATCACTATGAAACAAATTGCAAGTGTGTTAAAAAGATCAACCTCCTTGTGATCGGCATACACAACACGGTGCAACGTCATGTATGTAAATATCACAAACAACTTCTGGAGTTTGAAATGGAAATCATGTTGAAATGTGCCTAATAAGTTTGTGTTCCAGTTCTTCATCATACCAGTGGCAGCCCCATGTGCAGTCGCATGTAGAACAACGCCAGTGAGAACGTGACCAACGTGTTGACAGGGACAAAGATGTATCCCAGGTGCCATCTTGAGTCAAGTGGCTCTAAACTGAAATGCAGAGGGAAGGGAGACACAAAGCCAGCTAGTTGCTGTTGGGTCAAGTACACATACACTGCCTGTTAACATGAAGCCAGTGGTATATAGCAGCTGCTGTAAGTATAACAATCTGGCCACCTGTACTGCTACAACTGCTAACACTAATGAGGCATGTACCGGTATTGCACAAGACAGGTTTGATCACACTAGCTTGAACATTATCACATACGTTTCGCGTCTTGGTGAAACAGGTGTGGGAGGGAAGTTACCAGGAACATCTGAATCATAGAACATGAAGAGAAATGTAAACAATCCACACAAGAAGCCAATGACGCTTGCCAATGGCAGTGCTCCAAGGCACCCTACAAGTGGAGGGGAAGGAGGGAGAGGTGGGGAGGGAGAGGTGGGGAAGGAGGGAGAGGTGGGATAGGAAGGAGAGGTGGGGAGGGAGGGAGAGGTGGGGAGGGAGAGGACATTTATACAGACTATCAGCTCTGGAGGTGAACACACATACCCAGGCCCATGCGTGGAACGCATGACCCAGGACAGCCATGAGTAACTTAGTCCCAGAGTCCCAGACCCTCTCACCCACAGACAGGAGGTGGGAGGGTCTCGGACCAAGACTTATCACTTCCTATGATATAACCACCAACAGTTAACCCTTATTGTTGTGTCAATAGAGCTTGATCAAATTACTGATGGATTGCTGCAGTGAAATTGTACCTGGTATGCAAGGTTTCATTCCGTACACACATGCCAACATACCAAATAAGGGGGTGCCATGGAAGTAGAACACGCCAGAAGACTCGTTTTGGTCTCTCAGGGTGGATGGTGTCTTCAGTTGCTTGTTACTGAAGAACTCGGAAACATCTGGGGAGCATGACAATAAGGGTTACTGGTAAGACTTTCATCTGGGGGTATGTCAATTCACTTTATTCCACTCCATAGGATCGAAAATGGTTCAGCGCTTAATAAAGAGTAGCTGAGACAAGAGTCGTACCTGCACCTAACAGCGAATATGAGCCTATATAAGTGAGCTGTTCCTAATATCGAGCAACTAACTATAACTAAAACTTGAATAGCTATATAAAACAAAAGATATTGTGAATGAAACTATAGATGATCTCCTTCCAGGATAGCAGCTCCAGCCATCGAATTCTGTTACAAGATGGGAGATCTGACACCGTATGTGCAGGCATCAATCAGGGGGAGTAGGTCAAGCTCACATGCATTCACAATTTCAGGACCATCATCCCGGAGTATTTCAATTCTCTACTCTCTCCCTGTACTCTTGCAAGCCACCTCCCCTTGTTAAGAGAGGAAGGATCCCTCGTGGGTTTGCTGCATAATTTCTTCCTCTCAGCGTGAAGAGTGTGCATAAAATTAAGGAACTGGACTATGGTCAAAATCAATTACTAAACCACTTGCAAGATTAATCCTCCCCACCTTCCAGTGTCAGCTCTCTAATCCAGCCGTTATTCAGCCACACGCTCAACACGGCCGCCAACCCACAGAGCAGAAAAAATAAGATCACACCCAGGAAATTCAGCCTGAAGCCACTGCGGACCACGCCCCGCTTTTGGGACTCGCGTTTCTTTTCCCTCTCGCCGCTTTTGGCTCCCCTTGGGCTAGGTGTGAAGAGCTGGCGGGCAATGTTAACGTCTGATGGTTGCATCTCCTTGTTCATACCAACGGCTGTGGAGTGCCAAAAGACAACTCACTAGCACTATACTACTCACAAATCTACCTCTAATTAACCGTATTACTCTAATCGTATGCAATAATCCGTCGCAAAGTTTTCAGCTGAGAAATATTGAAATCTTTTGGTTATCACCATGTGAACCCACAAACAAACAGACTTGCGCTCATCATGCGTTTGTCGTCCCTGACTGATGGAATAGGGAAGGGAGAGATAACTCCAAAATGTCTGCGCCAGGTCCTGTAGAAGAGCTTAGTGCTTCCCTGGTGAGGGAGTTTCTGAGCAGAAAGGTAGGTGCACAGGTTTTCACTGGTTTGGATAGTCTCACTGAAAATTTCACAAAGTAGATTTTTGGGCTCTAGCACAAAGTACACGTTTTCTATTGGCCTTATGCACATCAAGCCAGACTCTCATGTCTGAGGTTGGTTTACTTCCCCTCTCGGCGGAATGTAAAGTCTGGCCCGCGAGACTACATGATGGACCATGGAATATATTTCTCATTCTGTTTCACCTGACATGGTAAATAATAACTTTCAGGGGCTGAAAATAACTCTAGAGAAAATGGACGACGAATTACCTCGAACCTCAGAAAGGTAATATCTACTACCACATGTGTGTACAGTCATGGAATGGAACCTTGTGTTTGTTTCAATTCTTCCAGCATTAGTAATCGAGTTGCATTGGCAAGAGCAGTCCACATTGAAAGGCTCATGAAAAACAATAAGGTGCGTACGTACACACTTTCCTGTACATTGTATGGGGATCGGATCAAGGTAGCTTTCATATGCAAGTGTGTAACTGGTTGTGCTGCGTCAATTGGCAGGTGCTCTATACATTTTTATCTCAGTCATCCACTTGTATTTTAGAGTGTGTATCAGGTGCCCACTATGTATCTAGCACCCACCCCCCAAAAATTCTTGCATAGGGTTAAAATGGAGTGTATTAAGGACCCACCCATCTCAAAATTCTAACAATCAAGCACCCACTCCCCTCTTCATCTGCATGTGGGCCCTGCACTATATGGTAATGCACACAGGTACTGAAAAGTGAAATATGTACTTCTTTTTCTCTCTTGAATAGGAGCGTAGCAGCCCCTATCGCACCATGATCGAAGTCATAGTGCAATTCCTTGCTGGGCGTGGATCAACCAGTAGCATGGTTGACGCTAAGGATCTCAGAAGATCCAGTGACGGAAGGCTGCAGTCCTCCACTGCAACAGCTGCGGGGAGCAAGGGACTGCAACAGCTGCAGTCCTCCACTGCAACAGCTGCGGGGAGCAAGGGACTGCAACAGCTGCAGTCCTCCACTGCAACAGCTGCGGGGAGCAAGGGACTGCAACAGCTGCAATCCTCCACTGCAACAGCTGCGGGGAGCAAGGGACAGCAACAGCTGCAGTCCTCCACTGCAACAGCTGCGGGGAACAAGGGACTGCAACAGCTGCAGTCCTCCACTGCAACAGCTGCAGGGAGCAAGGGTGGGGGGTTGTTTGAACCCAGTGGTGTGGCAGAGGGGTCACTCAGGTCACAGGGGTCACACGGGTCACAGGGAAGTGTCAGCGATGCAGCAGTCAAGGGGAACATTACCACTACCCGGACTGACAGAAGGAAACTACACTCCAAATATGGCAACCCGCTCACTCATTCTGTAGATACCACATTACTTGGGAGGGACTCCACCCAGGTGCTAGGATCCTCCATCTTGGAAGAGGTGTCTGAAGAGAAGAGATTTATGCCCACAGGTATCAGGAGCTAGCTTAGTGTAGCTGTGTGGCTAACCATATTGTAAGATTCAGATCGATGTACGGTAACTACCATACTGTAAGATTCGCATGTAATAGTGTTAACCATAATAAGTATTGCAAGATTCAGATGTATGATTCACAAGTGTGGTAACCGTATAACTATGGTTAACCATATAACTATGATTGACCATATTGTAAGATTCACATGTGTACTAACTGTATTGTTAACCATGTTCACATGTATTGTATGAATCCTCTTCATCTGTGAAGGTGAACCAAACAGACAGGCGAAACCCACAGGTGTCTCTACCACAGTGCCTAGTAGTGCCAGCACAAGCAATGAAGATGCTACAAGCTCGTCCATCTCTAGCTGGAAGGTGTCCTCCACATCAAGAAAAGACACTACACCTCTCATGATGACCAGTGCATTCGGGGGCTTAAGAAATACCAAGTTCCAGAAATTCAAACCACGTAGCCCAGCTGAGTTTGAAGCTGAGGGAGATAGCTCGCAAACAGTGCAACCACTAGGAGAGCAGGGAAAGACCTCCTGTCAGAGTAGGAGAAAGACTTCTCTTCCTGGGGAAACAGAAGCAAATAGTGAAGTTGGAAGAGGAAGAGGAGGAGGGGATTGGGATGTCGTCGGAGGTGGTGTGGTGTTGAAGGGAGGAGAGAGAGGCATGAGGTCATGGCACTCAGCTGGGAAGGTGGGGACGGAGCAAAAGACAAAGCTGCTACAGGTACATCAGTCTAGCCACTAGCCCCTCTACGCCCAGCCAGTCACGCTCGCATGTGACTATTGTTTACTACATGTAGGTCTCCAATGATCTTCTCTGTGAGGACCTAGAGGACTTGGATCTCAGTGTTGGATCCACACCCTCTGCAGGTGCATATATCCCTCCCGTGGATATGTTTATCACTAGCTATAGCATGATGGTGAATCACCAAATCTCATTCTACCACAAAACAAAGTCCGTCCGTCCCTCCCTCCCTCCCTCCCTCCCTCCCTCCCACCCTCCCTCCCTCCCTCCCTCCCTCCCTCCCTCCCTCCCTCCCTCCCTCCCTCCCTCCCTCCCTCCCTCCCTCCCTCCCTCCCTCCCTCCCTCCCTCCCTCCCTCCCTCCCTCCCTCCCTCCCTCCCTCCCTCCCTTTTTTTTTTTTTGAGCACCTTCATTGACTCCACAGTAAATACAGGGTACAATGAGGGGGTGGGTATTCCCAAAGCAAAAATGCCAGAATGCTTGGAAAAATCACATTGCGCACACACTTTGGACCACCACAGAGGAAGCTATGAGATACATATAAAAAAAAGACAAACAGTTATTATAGATCTAGGTTACTCTGTTCCTTGAACACCAAATGCTGAATGACCCCTCGATTGCTTTGTGAGAAACATGTGACAGTAGAGATGAAAGCTCAGGCCGGGTAAGTCGTAGTTCTTGTTTGAGCCTGCAGAAGCCTGCCATGTGTGGGACCCCTCGTGCTCCTACTCCCTCCCTCCGTCCCTCCCTTCCTCCCTCTGTCCCTCCCTCCCTCCCTCCCTCCCTCCCTCCCTCCCTCCCTCCCTCCCTCCCTCCCTCCCTCCCTCCCTCCCTCCCTCCCTCCCTCCCTCCCAGTGCCTTCCATCTTGTCTATAGGACCAGAGGAGCTATTATTACTCACACCGGTAATTCCCTCTCTGTAGGACCCAGCAAGACTATCCCTGTTATGTCCAGTGGTCGGCCAATTACACTGGAAGTGGCTAAAGTGAGTGAACACACTGTCTTTGCAGTTGGGTTTCAAATTCTAGCCCTATCACATAATTATGTCCGATAAAATGACTCCCCTTTCTACACACTGATTTGACTGGTTATGGATTCAATATTTCATTGGATGATGACATCATCGTGGTATTAAAGTCATGCATCCATCCAGTGACATACTGGCCTAGTGGCAATTCTATTCTTCTTTGTCTCAGGCCTTGCGGGAGCTGATATTTGGCTCAGCCATGGGCCCCTCCTTCAATGCCGAGTGGAGGAAGCAGAACTTCTTTTTCTGTGACCTGCCTGACCTAGAATATGGCCTCATACAATACAAGGTAGGTCTGAAGATGGCCATTGGGGTGAACAAAGTATGCACCACTGACTTGACAATAAGTTCACTTCACTTGCGATCCAACCCCCAACAAACGTTCAGACTAAGATTTGGAACTTGTAATTTAGCAAATTGGCCACTAGAGCTTGAAAGTGTACATTCAGTGCACATTAGAGTGACGACTCTTAAGCCGGCAATGTTTTTGCTCTCCTTGCAGGGTGGGCCGTGTGGGATACTTGCATGTGTCCAGGCACATGTTCTCAAGCACCTGCTGTTTTCAGATCCCACAAAGAACCTCGCTTCTAGGTTAGCTGACACGCCCTTTAAGTCATGATGATCTCATTAAACCACACCCAGGGATGATCTCATTACATTTCCCAACTCCACCTCATTACATCATATGATGTCATTTAACTGCACCTGCATTACATCATGATGATCTCAAACCACACTCCATACATCATTATAGTCTTAAAACGTGAGGTCATTGAACCGCACCTCATTACACCACAATGATGTTCTTTAACTACCTCGTTAGAGTTGGTACATCATGAATCACACCTCATATGTTGTGATGATGTCAAACTACATCCATCGGATGTATAACTACAGCACTTGGATACTCCAGTAAACTAGTGTTTGGATACTCCAGTAAACTGCCACTGGATTCTGTTCCTTATTCCCCAGTCCCCGTCCAAGCCCAGAGGAGCGATCCGTGGCCCTCGTTGGTGCCTTCCACGACATCCTCTGGAGAGCTGGCAAGAGGAAGCAAGCAGTGGTCGCACTGTGAGTCCAGCAAATTGACCAATCAAAGGATCATTTAAATTAAACAGGAAGTACAGGTTCTTAGATTGCTAGTTATTAGGAATTATTGAGGAGTAATACAAGACAATTGAGACTGCAAGTTGAGTTGGCATTCACCAGCTGAATCTTTTTTGGCTATTGTTGCTCCCATAGCCCCTCCCCCTCAGCTGCTGGGTTGCTAGGATACCCCAGAAGTGGCTCCTACAAGCCAGACCACATCATAGAGAAGGTACCAGCTGATAAACACACACACCCTGGGTAGCTATGTGTTGCTAGGCAACTGTTGATGGCAATGTTGTCATTTCCATATACGTAGAGATCTCTGTCATTTGCGGAACCAGAACTAGAACTAAATATGGTGCATCATTGGGTGCAGACACAATAACACTTTACTGGTTAACAGTGTGTGTACGAAGGCAGACAAGAATGATGTTACCGATAAACGGTAAACGGATGGTATTCGATAAACGCCAGAACCATGACCTTCTCTGAACAAGGAATTTGTCTTAGAATGGCATTGCTCCCAGCCCCCACCCCAGCACTTGTTCACGTGCTGCTGGGTGGGAAAACCGGCCGCAGCTTGGGAACAGGGCTGTAAGACAAGTTGATTAGCCTAGTTCCCACGTCTCAGCCTGTACAGTGTGGGCTAAAAGCGTGAGATTGAGGTAAAGGCCAGACCTGATTTGATTGTTTGTTGTAGCCTTGTCTCCAGGCTCTCTTCCGCTCTGCTTTCTTGATCGGATGCTTCACCTTGGACTTCACTTTGCTGGGTTCAAAGGTCAAGTATGTGGTGAAGATAACGGAGCAGGGGAGAGTCTGGGAACGAGGCTATATTTGTTGCTCAAGCCGCAAGCCTGCATGGTTAACTCCCATGATACTACTGTCCATCAAAAGAATGGACTGGCTACCAGCTGAAACTTGCCTAGTTGCTGTGTACCATCTTGCAATTGTCCAGTCCCATTCCCAGAACGGCAGTGATCTGGGATGAGGCTGCCAATGATCCGTGATCTCCTGTTTCTCTATACAGCTTGTTCTACACCATTTCACTGACTCTAATGCCCTCCGCACCTTCCTCAATCAACAGCTTGGTGTGGTGAGAAAGAGATTGATGGCTAATTTAGGGGTTGCTACAAGGCTGTGCTAAGGTTGGGTTAGGGTTATGATTCAAGTTCAGGTTAGGGTCCAGATTAGGGTTAAAGTTATGGTGTTGGGGTTAAGGTTAACTCTTTACCAACCAATGACTGCAAAAGCCGTCATGAGCTCCCATAAGCCCATAAGAAGTTATATGGGGAATTTAATACTAGTCGTTATAGTTTAATACAGGGTTTTGCTTCCCTAAGCTGTTTCTTATGGTTGGTAAAGAGTTAAAGTGTTAGGGTTAAGGAAATATGAGAGTTAAGGTTAAAGTGTCAGTGTCAAGGTTAAGGTTAGAGTGTCAAGGTTAAAGTGTCAAGGTTAAGGTTCAAATGCTAGGGTTAGAGTGGTTGGATTGGGAGGAGCAGAACAGTTACCAGGTAGACAGTATGTTGCTATACCGCTTACACGTCATCTAATTATAGGCATCCTAGTATGGTTAATGGAACTAAAGGTAATGAATGTTAATTGTATTTAGTAGGCATTGTTTTGAGCTATTTTTTGATCCTTTGTTTGCACAATCATCCCGATTGTTCTATTAATAATCACTGGTAATGCATCCCTCAGTTCCAGAATGAACATGCATGTGGGTGTGTACTGTTCCTACTGTCAGCCATTCTTTCAAGAGGAATTGAAATGTGAGTCATGACGTGACTCAGCCACCAATAATTGCTGCTGTAGGTCAGATCATAGCCTCGAATCCTGGGTCGGAGGCTATGGCTGCGTGATAATCAATTTGTTGTTTATCGAAATAGCATTTTATTATCGTGATAAAGATAATTGATATTCATTATCGTGATAATGACACTATATCGTGTGACATGTTAAATGGATTAGAGCAGCACGAACTTGACTTGCTGTTTTATTGAAATAATTTGCCCTTATTATCTATTGTGGTCACTGGCCCGTTGAGCAGGAAATCCACCAGCAAACACCACATCTCCACTAACAAATAGCATCCTGTACAATAATCCATTATAAGTAATAAAAAACATTTGAAAATGTAACAGGATGTAGGGATACCAGAACGGCAAAAAGTAAGGAAACAAGGTAGGGATGATCGCACAAAACAGTGAAGTATACAACCCCCCTACAGAGATCTTTTTCCATATACGTGTATAATGAAAAAAGATATGTAGGGGGATTGTATACTTCACTGTTTTGTGCGATCATCCCTACCTTGTTTCCTTACTTTTTGCCGTTCTGGTATCCCTACATCCTGTTACATTTTCAAATGTTTTTTATTACTTGTTCATGTCTTTTTTTTTTAGCAGCAGCGCATGCAATTTGCCATCACAGAGCAGAAGTCGGTGTCCTCACAGGTAGTAGGAGCCCTTGCTTTGGTATATGGACAATATTGACTCCGGTATTCACATTGGCTGAAGAAATCAGACCCAAGTCAACCCTTTTCTGGATGGATACTAAGGCAGTAACTAGTAATCCCTGTCTGAACTCTGAAGACCATAATATTATTAGCTATACCAGAAGTAGCAAGATTTATATTGTTGAGTCTTTAGATAGGCATTCAGCCCTCTCACAGAACACAGTAGGTAGTAACATACATAAATTATACGCAGAGTAACCAGAGTTTAGAATTTACCTCGGCTTTATGAAGATGTCAACACAACGGCGCAAGACACTTCTAATTCAGCGATCTTGAGTAATAATTACGTTCGTTGCTAAGTGATCGCGCATGCGTACAAACGAGAAAATGGCGTGACTAAAGAAGCCATAGTTATTGAGTGGGCAGCTGCAGCCGCCTGGTGAAAACTTGGAGGTTGCGAAAAAGCGATGGCCAGGTGCACTACTCGGTGTGAAATGCTGCTGTTTCGTGCGAAAACCATCATGAGAGATTGAGTCGACGTTGAGCTAGCCCGTCTGAAGAAAGAAAGAAAGAAGAAGAAAGAAAAACAATTTGCCCGTTTTGCGAGTACCTGGTGTGGTACTTTCGCGCCGGTTTTTCGCGACGCGAGGAGTCTTGTTGGTCATGAAAACACTCGAAGATGAACGGTAGGTGGTTATAAAGGCTTATAAGTGTACCGTTTCTGAGATTTGGAGAGATTTTTTTGTATTGACATATATTGCGTGTACGTCGTATCCCTACATACAGAGTCTACCGACTCTGTGATGTTGGTGGCATAATCAATGCACCAGAACAGGAAATTAAATCATGCATCGTGATAGTCCCTCATTGGCCATTCATTGCATTACTAAGCTTCTTTCAGCCCCCTCCCCCTCTCCCTCCCTCCCTCCCTCCCTCCCTCCCTCCCTCCCTCCCTCCCTCCCTCCCCCCTCCCTCCCTCCCTCCCTCCCTCCCTCCCTCCCTCCCTCCCTCCCTCCCTCCCTCCCTCCCTCCCTCCCTCCCTCCCTCCCTCCCTCCCTCCCTCCCCCCTCTCCCTCCCTCCCTCCCTCCCTCCCTCCATCCATCCATGAAGCATTCGATGTGACATGGATGAAAAAAGCACTCAATTGGTTGGTGCACATGGCTATTGTACACAGGTAAGTGGTCAGGATAAGGCCAGAACAAATCAACCTTTGTAACCTTCAGTACTGATTTCTCTGTCGTTTGTTTCCACACAGGAGATGGTAAATTTACTGTTGACTGGAGTTGCAGTGTCAAATGTGTTTGATGACAACTTGGAACTTGATTCTGGAGGAAAAGTGACAGTAAGAGAGTGGGGTAGGGGAAGGGAACCAGTTATACCTCTTGCACAATCGTGGGGTGGAACCCTCCCAGCACACATAAGACCCATAATTCCCTAGCCAGAATTCCACCACAGGATTGTGCAAAAGATTTTTGGAATTCCCCATCAGCAATCAGCATGCATGCAGCTGATGGGGAATTCCAAAAAATTAATTTTATCTATCTGACAGGAACTTAAGCTTGATTGTGGAGGAAATGGGAAATATATAGCTGTATAATATGTTGGAGGGAAAGAATGGGCCAAGTCCCCCACATTGCGAAATACCACTGGGAATAGGAAGTGTGTGTAGGGGGTATGTAGGGTAACGTTGCATTGTATGAAGGGGACGCTCTCTGAATAGTGTAGGCCAACATTGAATGTTGCGCAAACTAGGAAGACAGAGCAGATTATGACGACTATTGTAGAGTTAGTTATGAAACTGTACTGTGAATTCATGTGGGCCAATCCATCCCCAATTATGTTGTGTTGATGTTGGAATTTCCCTGTCTTGTTCAGCACACTCTGAAGGGTATTCATGAACAGAGTGAAGTTGGCGTTCTGTCTCTGTTTGAGCACTATGGATCCTGTACCGTAAGCCAACGGACGATGACCATAGCAGAGCTGTACCATAAGCCACATGACCTGTGGTGAACATGCTCACACTATAGCCTCGTTCCCAGGTATTTTTTCTTCACTGCGCGCCAGGGGGGAGCCTGGGAACAAGGCTAACTCACACTAGCTGTGTACAGTAAGCCACAGGTAGTCTACATATCCTCTTAGCTTCCTTGAAGTGAGTCATTGAGTCCCCATGATAGTTCAGTTCAATGGTGCCCTCAATTGAACAATGGAATGTACAGTATAGTCTAGTCTGTGGACAATTTCCTAGCATTATGACATTAGTGGGAAGCTGGTATTGTCCATGTTCCAAGAGCTAACCACAAAGGCATGCCACTGGACTTTACACTGGAAGTGACTTAGTTCCTCTAGCTTTTGATCGCTAACTAAATCCCTGCCTATAGCCATGTGCTCAAGTAAAGGTTCAAACTCTCCCATGTGTGTCGTAAAGGATATTGATGACGCTGACCTCCAAACTTTCCCATATGTAGGTCGGTAGCCATTACAAGGAACCAGTTTTCCCCATATGGGTCGTTTGTAGTGAAAGTCACTTCACTGTTCTCTTCAACCATCAGAGGAAGTTGCTACGGAACTGGTATGTCATGTGCACATCCCTTTCTCTTCACATGATATGTGAACAATGCACCTGTATTGCGTATCACGTTACATGCGCACGTATACCTGCATGCTAGGAATGAGTAGTGAGACAAAGAGCATCCGTAGTTCCATACATACCAGGACAATGATATGTGTGCACCTAATATGGTCATGAAATATTCCATTGAATAGGTTGGCATATGAACAATGGTGAAATTCTATCATCATTGAATACTCTTTCAATCTTACTGTAGGCAGCTAGAGAGGACCTTTGACCTCTTCTACTATGATGGGCTGGCCAGCCAAGATGAGGTGATCAGACTGACTATTGGTAAGGACCTTAGATGACATGGTGTTGAATGGTGAGCGATGTTTGAAGTTTAGCTGGTGAATTGGGTCATACAAAGGGAATGTTCATTCTTAGTCCCAGTGCCAAATTCCATAAAGGATTTTTATTGAATTACATACCTCATGATAGCCAGCCTGGGTACGAGGCTAACCTCGCTAGTATCCGTGGATGTTATTGGTGTTCGTATCATGACATTGATATAGACAACAGCAATGGCAGTGAAGTGAATGCACAGGATGACTTGACTCCACCTCTCGAACTATGCATTCGTACCAAGTGAGTCCGATTAACTGTATATGACACACAGCATGATAATAATCTCAGATTGTCCACACAGATCTGCCAGCTGTTTGCAGATACTAGTATACGTAGTTGAATTGTGCACTGTGGGGAGCGAAGTGTGAGTTCTGCCAGCTGCTTGCAGATACTAGTATACGTAGTTGAATTGTGCACTGTGGGGAGTGAAGTGTGAGTTCTGCCAGCTGCTTACAGATACTAGTACAGTATACGTAGTTGAATTGTGCACTGTGAGGAGCAAAGTGTGAGTTCTGCCAGCTGCTTGCAGATACTAGTATACGTAGTTGAATTGTGCACTGTGGGGAGTGAAGTGTGAGTTCTGCCAGCTGCTTACAGATACTAGTATTTGTAGTTGAATTGTGCACTGTGAGGAGCGAAGTGTGAGTTATTGCTTTGGTATCTGACACAAGCGCTTAAACGGAGCGTGTAATTAACTCCAAGAGAATGTTAAACTAGCAGAACCTCCTGTATATACTAAATTAAAATGGAATGCTGATTGTAGTAGAAGTACTTCAAAGGATGCTTTTCTAAATAAATTATTGCCTGCTACAAATAGAGCTCCATCAATCAATACTTAGCAAAGCCATGAACATTGTCATGTAAAAGCTCTATTCATATTGCATGTATGTACACAGGAGTTCTGTTCATACTACAGTAACTATTGACATGCTCTTCCCCCCTCTTTTACTATACGCTTTTGTCCAACATAAGACTGCTCCATTTCTCACCTTCTTTTTACAGGTGGAAAACTGCTGCTGTGAAATGGAATGGTACAGAGCCAATCCTCTAACATTGGTATAATATGGCTTCAGTGTATATTTATTTTGATTAATGTGTATGTTAATTATTGTTGTATAAACATCTCTTTCAGGATTCATGTGTTTGGTTTTCAGTTGGGAACACCTTCTGCATGCTGTTACCTGGTAACCACTGCGATAAACAATTACCTCACTAATTAGCCTCAGGAAGCTTAAGATTTTATTCACCATGTGGGATTCACAAATTTAAATGCCTCAATTCCCAAGATAGTTTGGACCCCCATTATTGTTGAATGTTCAAATATGTACAACGTACGTACCTTACGTTTGCAGCTCCAGATTACTGCTTGCTACCTATATACCTAGTGCTATGAACTGTATCCTATTCTCTTGTGACCTTAAATTCTCAATGGTAACTATGAATAATATTATTTAATTATAGTAAGTGACCATGAATATAATTGTCCTAGGTACAGTTCTTATATCCCATCACATGATTTTCAGTGACACCTTTAGGCATGTCAATTGCTATTGACCTCTGACTGGTGGTTTCACACTATATATAGCATCAGGTGATGGTACATGAGGCATTAGGCATAATTATACATCAGATTCTATTGTACTGATGTTCAGAGTGTAGCTATATAGCTATTTGAAAAGGTGCCATATAGCTTTTCTGTTGGCTCACGCACAAATGGGAAGAGATTTCTCTTGGTTAATGTTTCGACCAAATGCTTTAGTAAAGAAAGTGCTTCACATGAGGACGACTGTTGCTTTAATTTCACCCTTAAGGTTAGCTAATCGAATAGCTCAGTATTGGCAAAAAAAAACTGAGTTAAGCTGTTGGTAACATGTACAGACAACTCTTCCAAATTAAGTTGTATTTTGCCACTGCTTTCTGGCGAATCATGTCAGAAGGCCTATGTGCTCACAGCTATGGCTATATATGGCTCAGCCTAGCCTGGGTACTGGAAGGCCTGGGTACGAGCTGAGGCTAGGCTCAGCCAAGACATGCATTCAGCCTTCTATCTTGCTCGCTAATCATGGCTCAGAGACAGCTATAGTTTATGGCCATCAGCCATATTGGCAAATGTACACATGCACTCGTGCCAATACAACCACCACCCACCTGGAAATAACTATGCCAGTGTAAGTGTGCTATATCCTCAAACGTATTTAATAACGTGCACTGATTGATACACTCGAAGTCTGCTTCAACCCCGCCGGCATACACGCACAGCTACATTAGACACACTTACTATACCGTATTAGTAAGCGTGAAATGATATCAAGCTGCTTAGTGTAGACATGGATGTTATTCTACTTGGCACTCGAGAATATTCTATAATATTATTAGCAGACTTGTATAATCGAATACTGACCTACCTGAGTAGTCATGGTAGGTATAATACAATAGTACTACGGGTATAATTATAAAACACATGGATGTTATTCTACTTGGCACTCGAGAATATTATTGTATAATCGAATACTGACCTGAGTAGTCATGGTAGGTATAATACAATAGTACTACGAGTATAATTATAAATAGGTAGTGTGACGTAATTAATCATATAAAGTGCGCAGCATAATATGCTGCAGGCTACATGCAACAGCCTAATAATGTCCGATGTACTCAATGCTACCCTTCGTTGTGCATTTTGCAAACGCTATCTGTTTGTACAACCTCGACAGGCTGCCTGTGGAGAGCGGCTATGTGGGAATTGCTATGACGACTTCAAGCTGAGGTGAACCATCTATTACCGCGACTGTTTCAATAGCCATTGTTAACAGGACTTCTTTAGTAATAACAGCTTTGTGATTATTGATTACCATTTGCAGTGGAGATTCTGAAGTCTCATGCCCAGTGTGTCAAACACAGATATTACTGGACAAGGTAGATGTTAATAATGCCGTCGATCGTGCACGCGTTATAACCCCGCGGCCGATCTTCTGGCCTATCAGTCCGCATTCGATTCATGCAGTCTTTCAATGCCTTGTGTTAAACTCTAGTGCTTCAGGGACAAAGCAGTAGAATTGGAACTAGCAAATGCTCCAGTATTGCAGTGCTCGAATCTGGACTGTCCATGGAAAGGCAAGAGCGAAAATTTGAAGGTAATTTCACTCTCGTTCAGCTATAGCTACATGCGGTATACAATATTGGTACACGAAATGCAGGAACACCTTCAGGACTGCAAATACACCCTCATAACCTGCCCAAATGTTGGCTGTGGAGAGATCATGCGCAAGAGTGGACTTGAAGGCCACCTGTCATGCTGCAAGTTCACGCCATCTCTTTGTGAGTGGTGTCAGGAGAAACTACCACTACACAGCAAGGAGGTATGTGGCACAAAGGCATGCGGGAACTGTCTGCTTCATAGTAAAGTGTCCATGGGACACCGTACTTCATGATCAGGAAGCACGATAGTTGAATTACTTCAGAGTAGGACATGAACTTTACTTCGTAGTAAGTTCTAACTTGTGCCGGGAGAACAAAATATGAAGTAAAGTGCCTAGGGGCAATAAATATGTTGCTCAATAAACTACTAAGTACTGAAAATAACTTCCCTCCATCACTGGTGTACTCAACAAGAAATTAGTGAATGAATGAATATTAAGTGACTAAGTAGAACACATCCATTTCGAGTCCTCACTGAGTGAGTTGAAGTCCCATGGCGGTACATTCACAAGCTCCAGTACAGGAAGGGGTTTACACAAGTACAATGAGGTCATGCTTGTGAATTTTACCCATTAAAATGTAGCTACTGTCTATTGCAGAAGTCTTGCAATAGGGCTGGCCACAGAGGAAAACCACAGTTTACTTAGCACATAATGAATCTCATTTGAGCTGTGCGTGCTCTGATAGATCATAGGTGAGAGGACAGTACGGACTTGGCAGAGCGCAGCTCAAATGAGATTCATTATGTGCTAAGTAAACTGCGGTTTTCCTACGTTGGCCAGCAGTGTTGCAAGACTTCTGCAATAGACAGTACTGAAGCTTGCTGATTCAGCTGTAGGAAAATTAATAGCCATCTGCTCATATACTCTTTATAACACTTTCCGTGAGGCCCTCTCAGTACGTATAATAGTAGTAAAATGGTAGAGAGAGCTGTTGTGCAGAGATGATGTATGATGGATGTTGATTCATGGAAACTCAAGACATCCTTCATCCACTTTCTTTTCATGCCAAACATACACTTCAGCTCTTGCAGCAATGTCAGCTGCAAGGCTCAGTATGTGCATCCTTCAAAGCTGTGTGTCTATGACTATGCAGCCTTCATGACACTGACATGCAGCTGCTTCCTTCGTTAACATGAGTCATGGACCATGGGGGCTCACCATATCACCAGGTTTATAATGAGTCAGATCCGATGTTACAAGCTTCCACTGTTAAATTAAAGATCTCGTACAATAATCCAATGATAAGCTATATGATTATGGTCTAGATCCTCGAAATTATGAGCTCATGCTAGCCATGCATGTTTCCATGCCCCCACCCCACCCAGCTTTTCGGAACAGAAAAAGCATTGTTGTTCACATGTGGGAGAGCCTGGGAGTTAGTCTACCCTCCTACAATATCCACCATTCTGATAGTGCAGTTGTTAACCCACTTATAAGCACCCAGTGATGGACTGGAATCTGAACTCTCAGTGAAATAAACTTGATGGGCCATCATGGGAGTATAAAAGTCTTGTCTTCTCTACTCATCTGCAGAAACACCTGCAGGAGGACTGCAAGGAGGTGATTGTATCATGTGCTAATGGCTGTGGGGAAAGGTGCCTCCGAAAAGATGTACGTTGCAATGTCCACGAACCTATATTGGACCTATCAGTTACAGGAAGCTTCAATTAACTGACCAGGTCCAAGATACTGTCACAGAATGACCTAACTCTATGTACACTTCAGTGTATGCATCAGCATGTCTATGATAGTTAAAGGTGCATGATGACATCATGCATGGTCACAATGACAATGATGTCATCACTCTTGCTACATGTATGTAGTAAGGAACTGGAAACAGTATTTGCCACTGTAGCTATGTAATTCTGAGAAGATAATAATTATTAAGACTGTATGAAGTTGTAAAACCAAATGCCAGTAGCTACAGTGGCAATAACTAAGATCAGTCTCATTGTAGCTAGTATTCGCTTAGTGGTAGATGATTCTGTTGCTAGGATCAATCTTGTCATAGCGAAACTGGCAGGGTTCATAATTAGAACATGATATGTGAATCTGCAAACATACACAATTCAATTTCAATAAAGATGTACCTGTCTTGCAAATTTATATGTTCCTTCAGTGCAGATAGATGCGACTGTAAGTAGCTCCTTTTCTCCACTGTCTATGCTTTATTGGAAAATGATCTCAGTTGTGGTAGCTAACTAGCTAAATTGGTATGTCCAACCCTCAGATTCCACGTCACCTGCAAAGTACTTGTACTTTGCAAAATAGAGAATGTGAATTCAGCATCTTTGGATGTCAAGTGAGAGTAAGTGCAAAATGTGATTGTTGCAGACCAACAGTAATCATTGTATTATCGTGGAACACTGATAAACACACTTGCAGGGAATATATCAGGAGTTGAAGAAACATGAAGTGGAGCATTCAGCATATCATCTGCAGTTGCTTGGCCGTGCTTTCAAACAGCTTTCAGTTAAATTTGAGCAAAAGATTAGCACACAATCAGTTGCTAGTGGTACTAGCCAGGTCCAAGCTCTGGGGCAGCAGGTTGTTCCAATAGGAACCGAGCAGCTGCAGACACAGAGCGACACAGAACTATCCAAACAACTGCTGGATGCTGTGATGAAGGTGGAGACTGCCGTGCAGCAGCTGCAGGAAGGGTTTGGGGAGATGGCTCTGATGGTGCAGACGCTGCAGGCTACCAGTTACACGGGTACCTTCATCTGGAAAGTTCCCGAGGTGCAGAGGAGGAGAAACGAGGCAAGGATCGGCAAAACCATCTCCCTCTATTCCGCTCCTTTCTACACTGGTCGCCATGGCTACAAGCTCTGTCTGCGGCTGTATATGGATGGTGATGGGAGTGGTAAGGGGACCCACCTCTCCTTCTTCCTCACTATTATGCGGGGGGAGTACGATGCATTACTAAATTGGCCCTTCAAGCAGGCAGTCACACTGATGTTGCTGGATCAAGACAAGCAAAAGGATATTGTGCAATCGTTCCGGCCCGAGCCTACCTCATCCTCCTTTCAGAGGCCAAGAAATGAGATGAATGTTGCCTCAGGGTGCCCTCTGTTTGCTCCTCTTTCGGTCCTCAATAGCTCCTCCTATGTGAAGGACGACACCCTCTTCATGAAATGCAAAGTGGATTGCACTGGATTGGGGAGCAGTTGATATAGAACAAGTACATATTATAGTGAATATTTTTTGTATTTATTATTTTATTTTGTATGGTATATAGCAGTGCTGAAACAGCTCTAGATCTACATACGTGAGGAGTACAAGATTGATATTATTACCGTATGTCTTACCATAAAAAAAAAAACTTCGCGAATGTATGTATAGCTAGCACAGCTAACATGAGTAAATACTGAATGTTCAAATGACAGAAGTCAATAAGTTTGGAGACATGAAACGTGAACAGCCATGGCCAACCTCTTCCATGGCTGCAAACAACACTCCTGCCTCTTCAATGGTCATGCAGTCAATGGCTACCGTGATGGGGCTACTGCATGCTTGGAAACAAAGATGGCAAGCACATGGTGTTGGACCAGTGTGCAGCTTGTAAAACTTCATGTTTGATGTCTCTCTACACTGCACTTCATCTGGCTAAACACACACTAGCGAAGAAAAATCAACTAAATAAGGCCAGGATGACTGCTGATCTTGACTTTGCAGTGGAACAGATCATTGGTCTGAAAGCTTTCAAAACTGTTTCAGGACACAAATCCTGGACAATATACAATTACATGCAGATTAGATCGTAAGACTATAGTATAGTCTATATACGATGTGAGGTTTTTGCCGTACTGTGCAGCTGCACTTATACCCTGTGGAAGAAATTAACTAACCTTTGATCTTTCTGGCGCCTTAGCGCGAGGCTGGTCATATCGCGTCTGTATATATATATGTCACACTTTAATTGCGAGGGGCAGGGGGCGGTTGCATCGCTGGTTTTGTGCCACTTCGCCTACTCCCACCTCGCCTACTCCCATTTCGCCTACTAGCGAAATGGGAGTATATAGCGGTTTCTGTGGTCCGATAGCCACGTGCATGTACTGCGCGTGCGAAATGCAGAGTTGAGAAAGAAGCGAACTATACACAAAAGGGACACTGCCTCAGAAGAGAGTAAGGCAAAGGAGAGAGAGTCTGACAGATTGACGAAGAAGCGATGTAGCTATACAAGGAGAGTTTAGCGGAGACAAGTAAGACAAACGCGTTCAGTCTAGGCCATGGTACGTACATATAGAGTGTTGACAGTGTCGAAGGGTGTAGAACCTCGCTAACGTCTTCGTATTCTTCCTGGCAACGCTTACAGCCATCTTCAACCTCAACAGCAACTTCGCACGTTGAACTGTGACCTTCGCACCTTCGTTTTTCTTCCACAGGAAACCACGCCTATAGCGTGCGCGAGGCACACACAGACACTGCGCATGCGTATTCCTAATTACCGGTCAATTCTTGACACAGGGCCGGGATGCCAGTCGAATCGCAACCGTCCAAATTTTACAAGATTTATTTGCAGCGGAAGTGGGCGTGTCTTTCAATATGGCTGCCACGAGGCAGGTTTGAGAGTCGGTGTGTGAGAGGTCTCTCACCGAAGCAGCAGACGCTCTTTTTCTAAAAGAACTGATGCAGATAGTACAGCAATACTGAGAGATGGTTTTGTCATGGACTTTGGCGCGTCTTTTCACGTATTTATGGAGCTGTTGGACGAAAAAGCGGCTGACCACTTACTTGGGTGTGGGGCTCTGAGCGATGTCTCGACCTATCCTGGACAGCGGGTACTCGGGACAGTAAGTTTTAGGCCATTTTACTGTTGCTCTGTATATTGGCTGTCAAATAAACGTAATATGAAGTAGGGAGATCCTTCAAAACAAATTTGTACCACCGTTTTATGTGTAGCATTATTACCACACAGTGTTAACCACGTGTAGAAGGCAGTATAAATGAACTTGTACCCATGCATTCCCGAATCTATATGTAGTAGTTGGCCTTCCTACACACCTAATGGTACTCTTCTGCTGTGGTTAATACATTTAGCTGCACTTATTATATGACTAACTGGACCTGAATGGATAATCCCTAAATCTGAATCTGAATGTATTCAGCTGGATAGGTTTTCGTACACGTGTCACTGAACTGAACATTTTGCCGCATCTTGTTGCTTGACCGGAATAGGCATTGTTGATTGGGTGGAGCCCCAGCTACCAAAGACGGCACTGTATTATAGGCCGCTATGGATACGACTGAAAGTGGACCTGCAAGAGAGCGTGTTGGATATTATCCTGGTCAAACTGCGGTCTGACTCCTGAGAAGGTCTGACCTAGGTTTGAAGCTACCCCAACAAAACTACTGCCATGCCTATTGATCAAATCTGTAGCCTAGCCTCGAACCCAGGCGCGGAGGAGGGGGAAAAGAGCGCCTGGGTTCGAGGCTAATCTGTAGCCTCGTTCCGCACTGTTTTTGGTTGAACAAAGAATGCGGAAGGGCTGAATTCTTTAGACGCGTGAATTAGCCTAGCTCACTCGGGAACATACTTGACCAAGCCAATCAGGCAGGGGTTGGCCACTGAAAGCTTTCTGATGTCAACTGTTCTTTTTCATTTAGGTCCTACTTTTCCAAGTTTGTGAGGTGAACTTGCTGCACGGACATCTGCGCTGTAAGGAAGATTCAGGAGAAGGCATTTCGTGTGTGCAGGTGAGTAATCTGTGCCCGTAGGTGGAGCATAGAAGGTTAGGGGATCAGGCTCTACATGTGGCCAGAGCAGCTGCACCAGCGTGGGGGGTAGTTGCCATGGGCAGCAGGATGCTCGTAGGTGGAGCATACAAGGTTAGGGGATCAGGCTCTCCCTCCCAGCCTCATGGCTCACGTGTGGCCAGAGCGGCTGCACCAGCATGGTGTTGTTTTGCACTTCCACTTCGGAATGAAGTTATGTGAACTATGATGTCATTTGGCCTCAATTAGGTGTTTCTTACATACATGTAGAGGGCTTTCATCTGACGATGCTTCTCCTTGATGCCTGAAGGCCTTTTTGACTCCATCCCCATTACCATATCATTACCATATCATGACATGTACCTGTCTGTCTTCCCGCACAGGATACATCATTTCTCAATCATCTTCACAGAGGAAGCCCCTCTCCGGCAGGCCATTACACGCGGACGCGGTTCGCCGCGCGCAGAAGGTGGAGAGGGTCTAGCAAACATTGCACTAGATCACGTTTCCCTGGAATGCCAATTACATGTTCCTGTGAACCGGTGAAATGACAGCTAGAGTTGAGGACGAGTTCTGTACCCTTGGAGGCATCCAGGTTGGACTAGTTTAGGTCGAGTGTAGGCTTTTAGACGCTCTCCGCTGACTGATTGCACGCCAGTGGCTCGGTTTACTACCACGAGAAACGAATCGGTTCAGTGAGATCTGATTGGTCAGTTGAAACACAATCAAGTGCAATGTTTACTAGACCTCCACCCTCCGCGTGCGGCTTCGCTGCACGCCCGCTTGACCGGCCGGGCAGAGAGGGGCTAGCGGCTAGACTGAGGAAGCCTATCGGGTGGTGCCAGTGGACTTACAGCCATTCCTGTCATCTGGAAGCATTTCTTGTAGTGTCATTTCTTGTTTACACAGCACATGGATCATGCAATGCATGAGCAAAGTAACCACAATAATCGATTCGTTTATTTGCATCATTTCTCCCCTGTAGTTCTTGGGACAGTGAATTTTTTTGCAATAATGTGATGTTCCAGCTATTCTCTGTCTATTAATGGTGTTTTCAAATGCTTCTAAGCTTATAAACAAATTTGTACCAAAGATAAATACAAGGTATATCAAACGTACCGTTTGCACATTGACAGCTGCTTCGTACAATCGGTTTGTAGCACCCCCATGTGATCGGTACCGTAAGATAGCCTTTTGAAGTGGAATTTAGCGTACCGAGTTTACGCAACCAATTGAGAAAGTATGCGGAAGCTGTGACCCCACTAAGTACCAGGAAGCAAATTCCATCACACCGGAAGTAAAGCGTGCGTGGGCGGGGCGCTGCAATTAAATCTCAGCGTAGGAACGTTTCCCGTGACGGTTGCATGCCTCCAGTTCAGAGTCTAAAATGTCTGCAAATGCAAATTTGTCGTTGCTGTGCGTATTCTGCAGGAAATGTTTAGTCGAGACCCCTAGACAGGCACCCTGTGGCGACAGGCTCTGCGGAACCTGCTTTGAGGAACTGCGGCAGAGGTTGGTCATAATTATAGCTAGCTAGTATAGTGCTCGCTAGTATAGCCTACGCTGCACGTTTTTTCAGACCAAGACTTATGATAGTTAGCATTCTCTCTGCATGCATGCAGTGACCAGCAAGATGTTATCTGTCCGGATTGCCACCAGCAGATTATTCTTGCAAAGGTAAAATGGCGAGCAGCGCTGTTGATTCGTTGTCATATCTGCACCAATTGCAATTTCCTCTGCTTTGCAGTGCTTCAGAGACAAGGCAGTGGAACTGGAGCTAGCCAGCGCCACTACAAAATGTCCTAACCAAGACTGTGCACGGGAGGGCCAATGTGTGCACTATCTGGTATGATGTTTGTTAATTTTGCATAAATAGCTATAGCTAATAGCATTTCTGCTAATGTGCATGTTACTACTATACAGTAACTAAGCTACACTGCACTCTCAGCATATATTGCACGCTTGAAGGAAAACAGGAAGTTGGAGGCATGTACAGAGGTGGTAAAGGATTCCAAAGAGCAACAGAAATGTGGAAAAATTAGCATTAGTGTCAATTTTGGGTACTCACGTTACTTTCCTTAATGGATCGAGCTAGGAGGTGTATCTTCTACTGTATACATGCATGCAGGCACTTTGTTTTGCCGTCTCAGATGTTTCTTGTCCGAAGGCTGCAGGTTGCAACGAGAGAGTGATGCAAAGTGACCTGCATGCTGTAGCCTCGCTCCAAGGCCATGCATTCCCACCACCAGTTTTTGATTCCTATAACAGTACTTTGCATATACTGCAAGTGGATTCACACATGTCTTGTGAGCTCGAGTGGTGGGAATGCATGGCCTTGGAACGAGGCTAGTGTTGTTCCAGGTCACCTTGTATCACTCTCTCATGCATTCTGGCATGACACATTTGAGATGGAAAAACAAAGTGCCTACATCCATGCATATACAGTAGCTATAATGATCCCTCAGCAAGACAAAGATGTGAGCGTAAAGTAATAATTGTAGCAGATTTGCTGTACACGTGAAACTTATGCACTTCTGCAGGCTGGCTATGGAAAGATGCTGAACTGCCAGGCTCACACGTTCACTGCAACCACTCCAGACTGTCATTATAGCCAGTCACCTAAACCGGTACATCACACAGAGGATATCGCGAAGAATGGTCCCACAGAGGAAACAGCATCAAGCGGAATATCAGAGCTGGCCATAATTTTTCACCATCCTCTTCCTGTTGTGCTGAACACACCTCTGCGCTATCCAAGAGATGGCACTTTTCCTATGAATTTTGACCAGTCATGTATAAGCTTTGCATTTTGTGCTCCGGCTGTGGAGGCTACCACCACTACTAGACATGATGATTGTGAGCCCCTCCTGCATTTCACAACGATGCCTGAGCAAGAATCGCTGAGGGGATATGAGGGAAATACAAAACTAGCTTTTTAAGCTTTGCAACTGTGATGTACCGGTTTAGGTGACTGGCTATAATGACATTTGTGTGGCTACATGCATGTATGAATATTGTTCTTCATAATATGCATGAAAGTTATGTATACAAGTCATGCATTTTATTGTATTCACGAGCTGTTTTATAACTTGTATGCACTTTAGCTGTAAGGCGAGTGTATCTTTGCTGATTCATGTCTCCAACTCAAACATGTACAGTTGAACCACAACTGTAGTTAGATTGTAGCTAGCTCTTTTTTCCCATCACATGGTTTCAGCTTGTACTTGTGTGTGTTTATTCCTTGCATGGCTGTTGTTAACGTTGATGGCAGTGTTTGTTGTCTATGAAACTTTTAACATGTGTCTGCAAGCAAGCTACTGCTAAACTGCATGTGATGAACAAAATGACATGCAGTCTAAGACTGCCATTAACAATAGTCAATGAATGAAAATTTAAGCAAGCAGCTATGACAAAAGCAATGATAAAACTTGCAGTACATGTAGAGAAGGAGGTGTACAGCTTTGGTACCACATGATTGAGTGCACCACATAATGCATGAGTTCAAAAGTAGGTTACATAACAGCAATCTACTGCAGCACTCGTGGTACATGCTAGAGTCGTGGTGTGGGGTCGTCTCTGGTTCTTCACAGGTTTAGCTTGTATTCCTTCCACTTCCTCACCTCCATATAGCTCTTCAAAGCTGTTGTCCTGGAGGGGTACAGCCTCGCAGCTTCGGCTTGCATCCTACTCAGGCACCTTCCCCTCTGGTGCTTCATGAACACCATTTTGTTCACAAGCAAGCACTCCACTTTGTGGTCACTGATGACACTCATGCCCTCCTGCCCTTCACCAACTCCAAAATAGACTCCAGGTTGTAGACTCCTCAGAGTCCACCACTTTTGCACTCTCTTTGCATCATTTCTTGAAGCACTGCAGCCCTGTTTTGCATTTATGGGCGGTAAGACCAACTTCTTATGGCCAGTCTTTGAACTGTCATGATGTTCCAACAGGTCCACCTTTTGAACAACTTTGCACACACCATGTATGATAAAGTATATCTTTTCGGATGGTGCTGATAGGTCTTTCAAAATGACTGTGTTTGGGGGGTATTCTACAATATGTGACCCTTCCACTGCAAAATTCAGATTGGCAGCGCTCCAGCCAACAAAGATCGGGTGGTCCTCAAAGTGTACCATTCTGGTGTTCCACTCTCGATCTCGCTCGTGGTTTTTCCTCAGAACCATGTCAAAATCAGGCTTGTCAACCTTAAAGAACTCTGTGTTCTCCTTGCAGACGATCGTGGCCCGTCGACGGGCATCGTGGAGTAGTGCCAGCTCTCCAAAGGCAGAACCAGATCCCAGATCTCCAACAATTGTATCGTGCTTTTCCCCCGTCATCTGGTCTTCTTCCTGTACCTCCACTAGAACATTCCCAGAAACAATGAAGTAGAAATTGAAACCCAAATCTCCCTGTTGGATGATCACCCTCCCGGCCTCAAATGCTTCATAGTATAGCACCCTGGCCAGTTCTTTTCTCACATACACAGGGTAACGATCAAAGCATTTCAACTTGAGAGTGAACTGGTGCAGAAATTTCAAATCTTCACTTCTAGTCCACGAAGGCTTCATGAGGATGGCCTTTGCTCTGGTAGATAACCCACCACATGACTGCACCTCAGGGCGGAAAGCATTCACATTGAAAGTCGGTGCTTCAGCAGCTTGCTCGTCCGTGTGACTTTGGGTATTCATGTGTTCCTCTGCACACTGGGCCATCTCTTTGGTCCATGCTAACTGGTTCTTGACCATGCGAGCCATGGCTTTGAATTTCTTCAGCGGTTTCTGCCCGTGTGCATGTGTTGGATAAAGGTGGGCGTTAGCTACTTGAGGGGGCGGGGCTTCAACCGTGGGCTTAGGCCGACTTTTCGCAAACTTTACGGCCAGGCATGGTTTGTTGTTGCTGTTAGGAGGGAGGTTAACGTTCGGTAAGGCAGTTCGTCTTTGCTGGGCCTTCTCCTTTGTTTCCCGTAGAAATTGCAGGTTGAGCGCTCCGCTGTACGAATATCGATGCCGCCTTTTCGGAATCTCAGGCAGCTTCGCGACAGGGCCATGCATTGGCAGTAGCTCGTAGTTTCTCCATAATGCATGTTCTCCGGATACGGTCGGTGCGTTTGGTGCCATCATAGATTATTTAAGCACGGAAAATGGATTGGCAACGCCCCATGCATTACTAACGTTAGTGACGTCACGTCATATCCTCAATACGGCACGCCCACTGAGGCTTTGAGCGCGAGCGTAACGGCTGTGTGCGAATACTATCGATTTGCGGTCGCTGGAGTTGCAAAACAAAGTGGATTCATAGGTAAGAAGCCGTAGTTAGGTTGTCTTGCACACAACTCCGTCTGCGCTGCAAATAGCTAGGGATGAGTTATATGGTTTGGCATCATTAACTATTGCAGCTGACATTAAAATTGGTTTTGTAGTTTTATTTTGAGAAAGGCAATGACCTAAAAGATTATTTTCAGATGGGTGGTTAGGTAGTGGTGCAGAGAGTGCAATAGAAGAATCCACATTAATACAGGCAGTATTATATAGTTGCATTTTGGGCAGTGAACATGTTGCCATGGCATTTAGTTTCGTAGTTTTTGCAGGCAAAGGACTGGTATCACAAAACTGTAATACACATACAATGCATTGCTTATGTCAGTTTAATGCAATGTGAACGCCACAATTTACCTTAGACTTTGAATCATGACAGTAGGTCACATCGAAGATGGGGAGGAGAAAAAATCGGATTGGACGCCAGCCCAAGTATTATGAAAAGAAACGACAAGAGCTTGGAAAAAACCTGCCTGGCCGTCCCATGAAGCGAAGAAAGAGGACTGTGAGTGTTACTGTAGATAGATAGCTTGATGTCATGCATGAAAGTACATATACAACAGGCCAGATGCGTGACAGCAATTCATGCAAACAGGTACATGCATGTACGTAGTAGCTTAGTGTGAGTGTATTTATTCTCTATAGGATGCTGACTTGCAACTCAGGACATCTGATAACTCTGACACACCACAATCACTTCAACAACTACGCGAAATGAAATTGCCATCACCTGCATGGAGTATTCAATCACCATCTTCGCAGGACCGCCTTATCATCATCAAGGTTCAGGAACAATGTTCATCCGCTCAACCTCTAGTTATCACCCACTCCATTACACTGGAGTCAGATTTTACTTGGAAGCTATCTGTCCATGGTCACGAAATTCAACCAGCAAGCTGTCCAGCAATTTCAGAGTTGCCAACACACCTTGGATCAAGTGGGCTGGTCTGAGAGTACGATTTGACTTCCTAATTCCATGCAGGTACTCAGCAAATCTGTTGCTGATGCACTAGAATACTACAGTGAGCCAGACACCACTGAAACACAAAGATTCATCAGATATTTTGACAGATTTTTTGATATGCTGAATACTCGACATCTTGAAGAAGGCATTAGGAAAAGAAAGCCTGATCTGGCACCCTATAGAACACCTGATGATTCCCGACTTAAGGTATACCGGTATATTGAAGTTCAATCCAATACTATAGTACGCTCATTTTATTGTTTGTAATTGCATACAGTGGCTTGAAACAGATTTCTTGAATTATCTGGATGAGTGGGATACCAGTGTGCGTAGCCGTTCAGAATTCACACCTGCTCAGATGAAGAAAATGCGACTGAGTGATGAAACTCTTGCTGGGTTGAAAGTTACAGGTATGACCAATAAAATTACTATGGCATCAAGTCTTTACCCTGAATTGTTTATATCCTATCGTGCAGTGATGTCATTTGTTGAGATGGCAAGATTCATTCTCAGACAACCAGGTGTGAAATTTCTTCTGTCTGAACGATTCTGCCAAGATCCAGTCGAAGTATTCTTTGGACACCAGCGTGCCAAGGGTGGCCGAAATGACAACCCCACAGTGAAGCAATTCTGTGATGCAACGGTTTCACTGAGAGTTCAGAGTTCTGCTGCCTTGGACCCCATTCGTGGAAACCGTCGAAAACGACCTGCTGATAAACTCATTCATGTTAGTGAGGCCCCTTTGCCAAAACGAAGGCGAGGATGCAAGTGATCAGTGTGCAATTTTTCAATCCATAAAATTTGACATACATTTTTGTGTACATATACAATATATTATTATACTACATTAGTCTGCTAGTTCCTGTGAGAAACTACCCAGTGTCTGCTTGTTTTGCTCCCTTGCAATAGCGTCCGTCACTTCTCTGGCGCACCTCTTCACGGCTGCAGTCCTTGGCGAGGCTATCACCAACTCCCTACGGCTCGGTAGGGACGACAGAGCACCACGTATTATTTCTGACGCCATGACACGAAGGGTGGAGCTCATCAGCTGCGCTGCAACTACTACGTACTAAGCGCCTACGCGCTCACGTGACCGTAACGTGGATAATCGAATTTTTAATGGGGCGTTGCCAATCCATTTTCCGTGCTTAACCCTTTAAGGTTACGATGTACAATTCGATAAAACGTTTTTGCTGGTAACTTTGCCACTTTATATCTCAGGAACTACAACAGATATCAATCCGAAACAAGTTCCAACATTCCAACACCACATGAAAGAAGTATGAGCACCTGGAACAAGAAAGTAAAATGCCTCAAGGCATTTGGATCTAGGCAATTAGACTCACTGTTCAAGCGCTCTTGCGCCAAATTACTGAGAGGCAGAGGGTAGCCCAACCCTCAAAAATTCTCCAGCACTAGTACACAGTACTTGCTAGGTCGTGACGAAGAGATATTCGGCGATCTGTGTCTACTTTTAGCTACATGTACAAAAACTTACCGGTTCAGCCAGGATGAGCATTCTGTAGGCATGCCCCAATTTCGTGATATCGCTTCGTGCCGCCCTGCAAAATACATCAGGCTACACGTGCAGCAAGTCAAAATTCATGAGAAACAATTTCCCTTCGTTATATTTGGCGCAAGGTTTCAAATACTGTAAGGTCTCATTAGTCTGTTGTTAATTGAATTTGTACCACGTTTACATGTACTGCTTCCGCTATGAATAACATTATCTCGTTGTTTTATGTAAACAAACTGACAGCTGCCTCCTAACTGTTCATCATAACCTTAAGTCCGAATGTTGCAGATCTGCAACATTCCGCTTGTACGCGCAGAGTCCGAATGTTGCAGATATGCAACATAGCCACATGTACTAAGTACTTCCCGACGAACGAAAGGTAGTTACAGTAGCAGCGTACAGTCACTTACCGGCGACTCAACTGGCTTCACTACGCACAGCGCGCAGTGGCAATCACAGCTATTATGCGACGGTACTTGCATGAACTCTGACCTCAATCACACCAAGCGCGATTCATGGCCAACGCCCACCACTCAGACAGGTGGAAGTTGCGTGCGATCAGTCTCTATTATTGATGTTTTGAGGGTGCCCATGGCTTCACAACTGAAGAGAGCTAGGTTCAGTACAGAAGAAGTGGTGGCATTTCTGGATGATGACCTGGACCTGATTGGAGAAGTGATATGTGAAGGCAGTGATGATGAGTTAGAATTTGACGATGATCAGCAAGAGTAAGTGAAGTGCACTATCACACAAAAATGAGAAGGCAATATATAAAATCAACTGTTCTGTATTTGCTTCAGACCCTGTGGAAGAGATACAACTTCATGAATATTTCTTCTGACATTCTAGGATAGACGATTCCATGGACATAACACCGCCCTACACTTCACGACCTACCTCCCCCCCCCCCATGTCACCAACCTCACCCCCCATGTCACCACCTTCCTCCCCCCTCATGTCACCAACCTCACCCCCGACTTCACCACCTGGACCTACCTCCCTCGCCCCCTTGTCACCTACCTCACCCCCCACATCACCTTCTGCAACAATGAGGTACGTTGACCACATACACAATGGCGATTTGACATTCTGACAGCCACAATTATTTTGTGATACTGCAGGACTCCGAAGTGGACCAGCAACACAGCAGCCATCACATTACATGAGTTCAAACAACCGGTAGGGCCAGCGTGCTCACTTCCAGCTAGTATACTTGGAGTATTCAAGCTATTCTTCACGGCAGCCATCATCGACTACATTGTCGATCAGACAAATCGGTATGCAAGAGAGTGCTTGGCTGATGATTCTATTGCAAAGTGGGTCCCTGTTACAGATGCAGAAATTCAAGCATATTTGGGATTCATGATTCTAATGGGGATCAATAGGCTGCCAGCTCTGCGAGATTATTGGCGCCGTGACCCAGCCTATCATTACGGACCAATTGCCGACCACATCCCCAGAGATCGATTCTTCGAAATCACCCGATATCTTCACTTTGTGGACAATTCAACATTACTGCCCCGTGACCATCCCAACTTCGACAGGCTCTGGAAAGTGAGGCCCATTATTGATAGGGTATCAGATCGATTTCTGCACAATTACAACCCCCACATGGAGAACGCAGTGGATGAGGCCATGATCCCGTTCAAAGGTCGGTCCTCACTCAAACAATACATGCCCAAAAAACCCGTGAGAAGAGGGTTCAAAGTTTGGGTGAGGGCCGATTCTTTGAATGGGTACATATGCGAGTTTACAGTGTACGTAGGGAAGGAAGGCGGAAGGACAGAGGTTGGATTGGGGCAGAAGGTGGTTGAAAGGCTGACACGTGTACTTATTGGCGGGCATTATCATATCTACTTTGACAATTTCTTTACAGGTGTAGGATTAGAACAGAGTCTACTAGCAGACGGTATCTATTCTTGTGGTACGATTCGTAGCAATAGAAAGAACATTCCTGACGACTTGAAGCCGGAAATAAAGAAGGGATTGAAAGAGCGAGGCGATCACATGATGAGGCAGGATGGAAATCTGGTTTTCACAATCTGGCAAGACACTAAGGTTGTAACTATGCTATCTACCAACAGCCAACCAACTGCAAACCATAAAGTTCTACGAAGGAAGAAGGATGGGTCACGGGTAGATGTACAATGCCCAGATGCCATAGTGCAGTACAACAAATATATGGGAGGAGTGGACCGGAATGATCAGTTACGGAAGTATTACGGTGTTCGACTGAAGTCCCGAAAGAATTACAAGTGCTAGCACCTCACATCCTCCATTTTTCTACGTGGGACAACGTGGACGGCTTTGGGGCCAAGACAGACAGGTGCAGTACAACAAATATATGGGAGGAGTGGACCGGAATGATCAGTTACGGAAGTATTACGGTGTTCGACTGAAGTCCCGAAAGAATTACAAGTGCTAGCACCTCACATCCTCCATTTTTCTACGTGGGACAACGTGGACGGCTTTGGGGCCAAGACAGACAGGTAAAACCAGTTTTTACACCCCTCCTTCACAAAGGTCACGCGACTTCCGGTATTACAGGAAGACAATCTCGGACGGTGGCAACGCGGATTTCATTCGTATTTCGGATATAAAGGGTGCTTAAATAATCTATGGTGCCATAGTTACGAAGTATAGCTATAGGTGCGACGTCACGCGGGACGCGAGGCTGTAGACTAAAATTTTAATGTACTCAGTGATGATGGATAGTCACGCATAACCTAGCGGTACGCTAACACAATCAAAGTGACATGGATGTTATTCTACTTGGCACTTGAGAATATTCGTTAATTATATTAATAGACTTGTATAATTATAACGACCTGAGTAGTCATAGTATAATTATAGCTACTAGATCATACTGGTATTAATAGAAATGACATTACCGTAGAGTACGTATTAAGCGCCCAGGGCTTGGGAACATTAGAACGCAGCTGAACAGGGGGGTGGGCGCTAGATCCGTACTCAGACAATTTAAGCATGTAGTATCCGCCCACCCATTATAAACAAGCGCTGCGGTAAGCTGTGAATATCAATGCTCGGCAGAGAAAGCATACCGTAGTTCATATTTCACTGTAACATTCGGCTTCACTGAACAGCAACGTTGATTGAGGAAAACAATTAAAAGGATCTCAATGTGGGTTGCACACACCTATAGTGTTTTATCATACCCACATGCACTTAATAAAGCAAGCTGAGATTTTGTTCGCTCTACATTGTTAAACATCCTTATTCTGACAGTCTTAGGCCTCCCATGGTAATCTATATATGAAATCATTCAAAAAACCGGAAACAAAAGCAAAAAGGTTTGCTCAAAAAACTGCAAAACGGAAAGCAAAAAGGTTTGCTCAAAAAACTGCAATGCCTCCTCAGTCCCATAGAATTTAAGGATGAATGATGAGACTGAGGATGTGTAAACTCTTGTTCCTTTGCTTATGTATTTGATTGAGGACTAAAAAATAAACGATGATAGGTCATTGCTAAAGAAAAACTCTTGTATGTTCTTTCAATAGCTCCATATTCTGTGTACGTCCTGAATAGAAAACTTTAGCCTGACATGCAATTCCAGTCAGGGGAGCTACCAGATAATGGATCATCAAAGATTCAGTTAGCACCACAGACGCAACTTGTGGCACTGCAAGAGCACACCCATTATAGGTACCTTATTCTGCTAAAATGAAATTCCTAACAACAATCCCTTGTTGATCATAAATTGAATTACACACACACACACACACACACACACACACACACACACACACATTAATATACTCAGCGACGTCTCTCTTAACTGATGAATCTGGCACATGTATGAAACATGAGCCAAATATTCAATATTTGTACTTCCAGGATTCTAGGGGTATCAGTTGTCCACTCCATTGATAAATGGTTTGTATTTACATGCACACCTTGTACGAATGGACTGGATCTTGAATTAGTAAGGGAGGGTGATAACATGTACCAGGAGGGTGAGAGGGTGACCAGTGCAAAATTAGGGTGTCACCCTCATAATGAGGGTGAGTTGGAAGGTCTGCATTTGGCCATACTGCTAGCAGTGGTGGAGCTTGGGCACTTCGGATGATTCATGTCACCATTTTATCCATGAAAACAAATCTGTACTTCAAGTGCTATAGCTATAGCTATATAGCAGCTGCCATATTGAAAATGGAATATCAAGGACATGATGAAGCCATTGTGAAGCCTGTAGCTTGTAAATTGTTCGTACCACAATAGTGACATTCCATTAGTGAGTCAATTACCGGTCATAAGTGTACCATGCACAGAAAATGGGCGTCATTAGATGTAACTAAGTGTTGTCCTGACAACTCTTTCATGTATATTTGCACTTCCAAGAGCTCAAGTATGCCAGTTAATGACTTTTGGCTGCCAATCTTAATTGAATTTACCAAAAATGTATAGTTTCAAGTGCTTGCGACTCGTGTATACTTCCTATGGTTCAAGACTCGAAGACATTGTGGAGAATTTAATAGTAGGAGCTGTTTCTTATGCATATGGTTGATAAAGAGTTAATAAACTGCAGAACACGGGCACAATAGTCACATGATGGTGCTACTGCATGACAGGATTGCAAGCGCATGCAAGGTATAAATGTATTCCTAGGCCACTGGCCAAGGGGTAGCTCTACAGTGGAATCTGTCTATCTATAGTGGTCACTGTTGAAGGCAGCCATCTCTCTATTATGATCACTACTGCCCGCGTTCCAGTTGCACTAACCCCGTACAAAATGACCTCCTTAAAGCAGCCACCTGTCTATAGTAGCCAAAATTACTTGTCCCATGGATAACCACTGTAGACAGCTAGGTTCCACTATATAATACTTGCATGAGCACAATTGATACTTCATAAATCTCGGCAAAACATTCAACTTTTAACTAATATCACTAAGAAGAGCTAAATATAATGTATACAGTCATTGAACTTGCATAGTTATAATTACTGTGCTGCAATATGTATATACACTGCAGTGCAATCATACAAGTCATTTCTGGTTGTCAAACTCATCTTATATACCGAATTCCTTTATACTATAATCATCAACAAGCTCAGCCCCTTTGCTGTACAGCTTTGATAAGTGTTCAATTGTCATGCTGACTCTTGAAGTATGATGCGTCTTTGCTCCTAATTACGCATATAATCAAGGTCCCAGTAGTATGTAAAATGGGAGTAGAATGACCAATGAGGATAAGAGAATGATATTATTTTACAAGCAACAAGAAAAGAATTACAAGAAACATGCCACAGTAGTATATTTATATTGCACACTCTTGTTATATACTAAGTTCAGAGGACAGTTCCTTAATCCAAATGTGAGTGCATGTGCCTTGTTGGACTACTCCCATACATGCCTCCCCGGCTTCTCCCAAAGTTTCCGCTGGGTCGGTTACCTGGTCGATTTCTTTTGGAGAAATGTACACATACATTGCTGCATTAGTTTGTACCTCAAAGAGATCTGAATAGTAGTTCAACCAATTCACGCGACGTGCACCTCCTACTGCATTACGTTCTGGCCCTGTCACAGACTTCATGAGGTCAATTGCTTTAGACTTGTGGCGTTTGTACTCTGACGAAGAAACCTGCACCAACAACAGCCATTCCTTCCCCTTCTGGTCTTGCAGTTTCCCAACGGCATCAATCACAGGGTGTCGTGCCCTTAAACGATGCAGACAATTCAGAGCCACTGGTCCTACAAATGGCAATCCTGAGGATTTGACGCAAGTCACGGAAGGGAAAGAACAACTTTTCAGAGGATAGGATTTGCGTTCATTGTAAACTAACTCTAGTTTAGTACAGCCTGCCAAAACCTTCTCTTCAAAGATGAATCCTTTGATAATGTCGTTGCCCATGGTGGCGGCATCTCCTCTACGCAATTGACAAAGGTGGTTCACTATAACGTCCACCATCTGAGGAAAGTTTGGCTTCAGAGCAAATGATGTTTGTGTCTTCTCGGTAACATAAGTAACCTGTTCAAGTTCCAGCCAACACATCACGTACTGATCCAGGTAGGCTATAGGGATACTCTCATTATTTGCAGCAAAAGTCAAGAACGTCAAACACAACTGCACGTTGTCGCCTTGCCAAACCTCTTCGTCTAACGACTTCAAAATCCTAGTAATGTGGCCCTTCACCACAGTCCACACGCTTCGAACGGCAGAAGCTCTGTCTTGTTGGTTTGCACACTTTTTCAACAGTAACGGATTATAGTTGGTTAGTGCCTTTATATCTTGCAGCGATAACTGTCGATCTTCTAATTGCCAGTAAATCGCTGCTTCTGCATCATTGAATGGCTCAAATGTCAGGCATTGATAGACGTCATCTATTTGACGTAGCTTACGCAGAAGCTTGCTGCTTATGCTCAAGGGAGGATGTGTCGCAGTTCCACTGCTATGTGCTACCACTCCAGTGGCATTGTCGCACACAGAAATGTGTACTAGAACGTGTACGAGTGGTTCAAGGTCTATGTCTCTGGTCCACATGGACAGGTCGACAAGTACAACGTGAGTGTCATTCAGATCACTCAGGAGACGAAGATCATCTTGCAGTAACTTGACACTATCCGTATCTGTATGGTGAGAGTAAATCATATACTACAGGTGGACAGTAGCCTCGTTCCCAGGCCTACCCCGTTTTTTCCTGTTCTTCGGTTTGCATTGACAATAATATACGGATGCAGAAGAGCGACAAAAACGGAGAAGGCCTGGCATTATTCATCACGTGAATTATGTCATGTGGACATAATTATGCATGGGGGGTGGGGCCCAACTGCAAATAAGTTCAGACACTAACCGACGAAGTTGTGTAGAGCGTCTGGAGTCTCAAGATCGCTGCGGAGCGTTCAAACCTACCCGGGTGGATGATGAACTGATCCAGAACCTGCTGAAACGATGACGGCCCCCCCTACGTCCACCTCGCGTCCATCTGATGTCGCTCATGTGAGGAATGATACCAGGCACCCCCATTTTTCGCTGGCCCTTCCGCATCCGTGTATTATCGTTAACGCAAACTGAAGAACAGAAAAAAAACGGGGTAGGCCTGGGAATGAGGCTAGGTGGACAGTAGGTCAAGGGTTAGGGTTGGGTTAGGCTATATTGACTTTATACAGGGGTCGAGCTCTTTGGCCTCTGTTTTGCCCCCATATTGAGCCAGGTCTAGCCTCGTTCCCAGGCCTTCTAACCCCGCGTTGTCGCTTGCAGTACTAACGCGGGGGAAGGCCTGGTCAAACTCATCACGTGCAGTGACATAGGTGGACGCGTGGCACATTCGTGGAAAAATCACAAGTAAGCGAATGTACTAACCTTCGCAGTGACGGGGCACAGAGCGACTGGGCGGTCGGCATCAGGCAATCTTGGCGACGTTTCTCGGGTCCAGAAAGCCGCCTCAGAGCTGTACAGAAATACTATGCCACGCTTCCACACATCCACCTACGTCACTGCACGTGACAACACTGGGGTTAGAAGGCCTGGGAACGAGGCTAAGCCAGGTCTATACACAGGTGACAAGCACACGTTAACTTGCGGGTCTGGGGGGGGGGGAAGGTTAAAATAAGCTACAAAAGGGACTCACCTAGCCTCGTTCGCAGGCCTTTCCCACCGACAGTATGTCATCGCCTTCAGTACTTCATACTGGAAACGATGAAATACTGGCGGTGGTAAAGGCCTGTGAACGAGGCTAAAACTCACCAGTGTCCTCCACTTTAGGCCTTTTAGCGGGTTGTGGTTCAGTTGGCCTATTAATCAGGAGGTGTTCGGCACCACAATATACAAGAGTTGGGTAAAGACTGGCTGCAGCAAGGGTACCCAGTGTGACACTTTTCCCCACGCCCTTAGGGCCCCGAAGGACAATCCTCTGCCTTCCAGGTTTATTAAGGCGAATCAGAAGCTCCCGATATTGTCTTGTGATCACGAATTTTCCACAGGTTGCATCAGTATCAAGTCCTGCAAGATCGAAGAACTCAGACTCAGACGTCCCAGGCCCATGAGACACTGAGAGACTGGTATCGCTAGATGTAGGGACCGAGAACTTGTCCTTGTTCATGGCAGGGGTAGGGCGGATAGATGGCGACGAGTAGTGGCGAACGGCAGGTCTCGGGGGTCGGGGGCTGACACAGTGACCGAGGCAAGAAGACGGCGGTAAGCCAGGCAAAAGGATAAAGGAAAGAGGCAGAGGGAGCTGGAGCCGGAGAGGGTCCGCTGCGTTTTTCTGGTCACGTGACCTATCTTGATCCTTATCTATTATTATGCATGCATATGTGCATGCGCTATGCATGCGCGATGTGCGCATGTGCACGATCACAGGTCAGGTGACATTTATTGGGGCGAGCGAGCCTGAGCGAGCCCTAGCCTCGTTCCCAGGCCTACCCCGTTTTTTTCTGTTCTTCGGTTTCCGTTGACAATAATACACGGATGTATGAATACTCATGTTGCACATGAAATTAGTAAGGGAGGGTGATAACATGCACTAGGAGGGTGAGAGGGTGACCACTGCAAAATTAGGGTGTCACCCTCGTAATAAGGGTGAGTTGGAAGGTCTGCATTTGGCCATACTGCTAGCAGTGGTGGAGCTTGGGCACTTCAGGATCATTCATGTCACCAAATTTTTAATCCATGAAAACAAATCTGTACTTCAAGTGCTATAATAGCTATAGCTATATAGCTATAGCTATATAGCAGCTGCCATATTGAAAATGGAATATCAAGGACATGATGAAGCCATTGTGAAGCCTGTAGCTTGTAAATTGTTCGTACCACAATAGTGACGTTCCATTAGTGAGTCAATTACTGGTCATAAGTGTACCATGCACAGAAAATGGGCGTCATTAGATGTAACTTAGTGTTGTCCTGACAACTCTTTCATGTATATTTGCACTTCTAAGAGCTCAAGTATGCCAGTTAATGACTTTTGGCTGCCAATCTTAATTGAATTTACCAAAAATGTATAGTTTCAAGTGCTTCTGGTGTACACTTCATATATGGTTCAAGACTCAAAGAATTTATGACATTGTGGAGAATTTAATAGTAGGACCTGGTGCTATTTCCGTTTCTTATGGTTGATAAAGAGTTAAACTCCAGAACACAATAGTTACATGATAGTGCTACTGACAGGATTGCAAGTGCAAGGCATAAATGTAGTAGGACTAGGCCACTGGCCAAGGGGTAGTTCTACAGTGGAACCTGTCTATAGTGGTCACTGTTGTGCCTTAAGGCAGCCATCTCTCTATTATGATCACTACTGCCCGTTCCAGTTGCACTAATCCCGTACAAAATGACCTCCTTAGGGCAGCCACCTGTCTATAGTAGCCAAATTACTTGTCCCATGGGTGACCACTATAGACAGCTAGGTTCCACTATATATACTTGCACAAGCACAATTGATATACTTCATAAATCTCAGCAAATCATTCAATTTATAACTCTTTACCAACCATAAGAAACAGCAAAATCCTGTATTATAGTATAACGCCTAGTATTAATAAATTCCCCATATAAATTCTTATGGCTTATGGGGCCGGGCTCGAGCTCATGATGGTCATTGCATGGGTTGGTAAGGAGCTAACTAAGAAAAGCTAGTGTACAGCAGGGGCGGATACAGGATTTATGAAAGGGGGGGGCACCGTATATGGAACGCTGCCGGAGGCAGTGCATAGAGGCGCGTAGCGGCGATCAGTCCGCGCGAAGCGCGGAAAAATTTTTTCGCCTTCATTTTTCACTTCTCAGGATGGGCTCTCGTGGCACCTTCGCGCTTTGCACTGCAAGTTCCAGATGTACGAGGATTGCAGGTCCCAGGGCCGCCATGAGCTTCTTCCTTGCTTATTTCACTCACGAATGTAATACGTACGTACACGGAGGGGTATACTAGATCGTGGTCTCGTTCCCAAGCCGTTCGGTTTCAGGCAACGCACGATATTGCGAGCTGAGGAGGCCACGGCGCCAGGCCAGGAGTTGCAACGTAGCGGCAGCTAGCTATATAAAAAAATTTTTTTCTCTAGCCAGGGGGGGGGCACCGGCCCCCCTGGCCCCCCCCCTGGATCCGCCACTGTACAGTCACTTAACTGACATTACTGTCTGTTGCAATGTGTACACTGTGCAATGAAGTCATTTCTGGTTGTCTCACAGAATTCCTCTATGTACTAAAATCATCAACAAGCTCAGACGCTTTGATAAGAGTTCAATTGTCATGCTGACTTTTGAAGTATGATGCGTCTTTGCTCCTACGTGTATAAGGTCCCAGTAGTATAATGGGAGTAGAATGACCAGTGGAATGAGGATAAAAGAGATTATTAACTTTACAAGCAACAAGACAAGAATTACAAGAAACATGCCACTATATCTATATTGCACACCCTTGGAGCTATGTACTAAGTTCAGAGGACAGTTCCTTAATCCAAATGTGAGTGCATGTGCCTTGTTGGACTACTGCCATACATGCCTCCCCAGCTTCTCCCAAAGTTTCCGCTGGGTTGGTTACCTGGTCGATTTCTTTAGGAGAAATGTACACATACATTGCTGCATTAGTTTGTACCCCAAAAAGATCTGAATAGTAGTTCAACCAATTCACGCGATGTGCACCTCCTACTGCATTACGTTCGGGCCCTGTCACAGACTTCATGAGGTCAATTGCTTTAGACTTGTGGCGTTTGTACTCTGACGAAGAAACCTGCACCAACAGCAGCCATTCCTTCCCCTTCTGGTCTTGCAGTTTCCCAACGGCATCAATCACAGGGTGTCGTGCCCTTAGACGATACAGACAATTCAGAGCCACTGGTCCTACCAATGGCAATCCTATGGAAGCGACGTAAGTCACGGAAGGGAAAGAACAACTTTTCAGAGGATAGGATTTGCGTTCATTGTAAACTAACTCTAGTTTAGTACAGCCTGCCAAAACCTTCTCTTCAAAGATGAATCCTTTGATAATGTCGTTGCTCACGGTGGCAGCATCTCCTGTACGCAATTGACAAAGGTGGTTCACTATAACGTCCACCATCTGAGGGAAGTTTGGCTTCAAAGAAAATGATGTTTGTGTCTTCTCGGTAACATAAGTAACCTGTTCAAGTTCCAGCCAACACATCACGTACCGATCCAGGTAAGATATAGGGATACTCTCATTATTTGCAGCAAAAGTCAAGAACGTCAAACACAACTGCACGTTGTCGCCTTGCCAAACCTCTTCGTCTAACGACTTCAAAATCCTAGTAATGTGGCCCTTCACCACAGTCCACACGTTTCGAACGGCAGAAGCTCTGTCTTGTTGGTTTGCACACCTTTTCAACAGTAACGGATTATAGTTGGTTAGTGCCTTTATATCTTGCAGCGATAACTGTCGATCTTCTAATTGCCAGTAAATCGCTGCTTCTGCATCATTGAATGGCTCAAACGTCAGGCATTGATAGACGTCATCTATTTGACGTAGCTTACGCAGAAGCTTGCTGCTTATGCTCAAGGGAGGATGTGTCGCAGTTCCACGGCTATGTGCTACCACTCCAGTGGCATTGTCGCACACAGAAATGTGGGCTAGAACGTGTACGAGTGGTTCAAGGTCTATGCCTCTGGTCCACATGGACAGGTCGACAAGTACAACGTGAGTGTCATTCAGATCACTCAGGAGACGAAGATCGTCTTGCAGTAACTTGACACTATCCGTATCTGTATGGTGAGAGTAAATCATATACTACAGGTGGACAGTAGCCTCGTTCCCAGGCCTACCCCGTTTTTTTCTGTTCTTCGGTTTGCATTGACAATAATATACGGATGCAGAAGAGCGACAAAAATGGAGAAGGCCTGGCATTATTCATCACGTGAATTATGTCATGTGGACATAATTATGCATGGGGGGTGGGGCCCAACTGCAAATAAGTTCAGACACTAACCGACGAAGTTGTGTAGAGCGTCTGGAGTCTCAAGATCGCTGCGGAGCGTTCAAACCTACCCGGGTGGATGATGAACTGATCCAGAACCTGCTGAAACGATGACGCCCCCCCCCCCCCCCCCCCCCCCCCCCCCCCCCCCCCCCCTACGTCCACCTCGCGTCCATCTGATGTCGCTCATGTGAGGAATGATACCAGGCACCCCCATTTTTCGCTGGCCCTTCCGCATCCGTGTATTATTGTTAACGCAAACTGAAGAACAGGAAAAAAATGGGGTAGGCCTGGGAATGAAGCTAGGTGGACAGTAGGTCAAGGGTTAGGGTTGGGTTAGGCTATATTAACTTTATACAGGGGTCGAGCTCTTAATTGTTTGGCCTCTGTTTTGCCCCCATATTGAGCCAGGTCTAGCCTCGTTCTCAGGCCTTCTAACCCCGCGTTGTCGCTTGCAGTACTAACACGGGGGAAGGCCTGGTCAAACTCATCACGTGTAGTGACATAGGTGGACGCGAGGCACATTCGTGGAAAAATCACAAGTAAGCGAATGTACTAACCTTCGCAGTGACGGGGCACAGAGCGACTGAGCGGTCTAACCTTCGCATCCACCTACGTCACTGCACGTGGCTAGAAGGCCTGGGAACGAGGCTAAGCCAGGTCTATACACAGGTGACAAGCACACGTTAACTTGCGGGTCTGGGGGGGGGGGGGGGGGGGGGGGGGGGGGGGAGTTAAAATAAGCTACAAAAGGGACTCACCTAGCCTCGTTCGCAGGCCTTTCCCACCGACAGTATGTCATCGCCTTCAGTACTTCATACTGGAAACGATGAAATACTGGCGGTGATAAAGGCCTGTGAACGAGGCTAAAACTCACCAGTGTCCTCCACTTTAGGCCTTTTAGCGGGTTGTGGTTCAGTTGGCCTATTAATCAGGAGGTGTTCGGCACCACAATATACAAGAGTTGGGTAAAGACTGGCTGCAGCAAGGGTACCCAGTGTGACACTTTTCCCCACGCCCTTAGGGCCCCGAAGGACAATCCTCTGCCTTCCAGGTTTATTAAGGCGAATCAGAAGCTCCCGATATTGTCTTGTGATCACGAATTTTCCACAGGTTGCATCAGTATCAAGTCCTGCAAGATCGAAGAACTCAGACTCAGACGTCCCAGGCCCATGAGACACTGAGAGACTGGTATCGCTAGCTGTAGGGACCGAGAACTTGTCCTTGTTCATGGCAGGGGTAGGGCGGATAGATGGCGACGAGTAGTGGCGAACGGCAGGTCTCGGGGGTCGAGGGCTGACACAGTGACCGAGGCAGGAAGACGGCGGTAAGCCAGGCAAAAGGACAAAGGAAAGAGGCAGAGGGAGCTGGAGATGGTCCGCTGCGTTTTTCTGGTCACGTGACCTATCTTGATCCTTATCTAGTATATCTACCGTACGTATAGCGGGTTTCTTTCGCGGCGCGGGTGAAAACTTTCGCGAATTGCTTGAAAATTTCGTGGAGAAAACTTTCGCGGATTGCCGTAACCCAGTTAGGCCTGTCCACATTATTCTACTTTTTCTGCCTATTATTCTATTCAGAATTTCCCCCCAAATGCTCCTATTATTCCCGAAGAGATTCCCATTATTCCCAGAGAGATGCCCATTATTCCCATCAAAAGTGAGTCAAGTGACTTCAAAAACAATCAACGATTGTATTGCAACATAATCGAGGTTTCAATAATAGTCCTCAAATGAAGAGGATTGTCGTTGAATGAAGGAGTTCTGTCACATGTACTGGGCTTCTATTAGAACATCTGACCTTCTTGACCTTTGTAAGGATTTGAAGCCCTATTAGGCTGGAATATTCTCTTATTCAAGTTGGTACCTATTATTCCCAAAATTATTCTCGAATAATATGGACAGGCCTAAACCCAGTTCGCCACACCATAGATAATAGAGTATACTCTATTATCTATGGCCACACCCACTAACGCTCATTGGTTCCGGAATGTGACTCAGCCGTCTGAGAATTAGAACGATAAGCACGCCGCGAGCGCGAGCGAGTTACAGAGTGGAGTCCATAGCGAACGGGAGCTGTCATGCCATGTTTGGCATCTCGTTTTGCTATCTGCGCCTTCTGTTTGTGAGTGTAGTCGTCGTCGTCGGTATATCTGCGTCGCCCGCTTGCATAGGGATTCGTCCCCTGCCGTGCTGGATAGATCTGTAGTACCTTGACAGCCGTGATGCTGGGCCAAAAACGGAGTCAGCACGCTGGAAAAAAAAAGCGAACAGGGCGTCATCAGCTATGTCGCAGTGATCCAGGTTGGTTTTCGCGGATAAAACTTTTGCGAATCGCCACAGAAACGCGAAATTCGCGAACGTTTTCACCCGCGAAAGAAACCCGCTATACGGTATTATGCATGCATAATATTATGTGCATGCATGCGCGATGTGCGCATGTGCACGATCACAGGTCAGGTGACATTTATTTAATTTTACTAACTACTGCAGTCTACTCCCCAGAAGTGCAAGCGACAAAAGCTGGGCCTGGGAACAAAGCTAGCATTATGCAACACCATGATAACCGATGCTGTGGTTTATGTGCAATTTCTGAGCAGAGTACAATCTTGTCTTGGCATTGGCACTCTATGCATTATGCAACCTCAAGTAACATGTGATAGTGAACAATATGTAGCTGAGGGACAGGCTGAACGATTAACCCTCTTAACTATTGAGGACATCAACTTGAGCCACTAAAGTTCAAGTTGTAGTTCACTAAGATGAGACTAGTAGTAGCGACTAGTTGTCCATCAGTATGGTCCAAAACTTTCATAATTTCACAAGGATTGGCCAAGGAGATACAGCTCCTTACAGTAAGATACAACACAAAGAAATCAGGTCGTGGGTCTTGGCAAGGAAGTTCCACACATTGTTGACCTGGTCTTTGGTATAGTGAGTATATAGCAATAACAAGTAGGGCAACTATGAAAGCAGGAACGGAATGGAACGCGGAACGGAACGCGGAACGGAAGTAAGATGTGGGCCACGCGCTAGACTGGATTGGACTCACCCCAAAATCTGTAAAATGCCTTTTTCAGTGTAGGACAGAAGCTAAGCATACTTTTTTATTCACTAAGGTCGATTGGATAGCCTGCTTTCGTGTCTTTCCTCGAGTCGGTAGAGGTCAAAGGTCACGTGCATATTTAATGAGCTCCAGCAAAACGTGCTTCAGTCATTCAGGGATGATAGAGGAATATTCTTTTGTTTTCTATGCTTCAGCAAAAGGCTGGAGTTCGATGTCTGCGGTAAATAAATGCTCTTCTAACCTTTTCATTGAAGCTCATTAAATATGCACGTGACCTTTGACCTCTACCGACTCGAGGAAAGACACGAAAGCAGGCTATGCAAGCGACCTTAGTGAATAAATAAGTATGCTTAGCTTCTGTCCTACACTGAAAAAGGCATTTTACAGATTTTTGGGTGAGTCCAGCGCGCGGCCCGCATCTTACTTCCGTTCCGCGTTCCGTTCCGCGTTCCATTCCGTTCCTGCTTTCATAGTTGCCCTAACAAGTAGTGTCACATTTGGTCTTTATCAATCTATGGTAATCGGTCATTTGATCTTAGCCATTATGTCGCACATGTCACGGGCGACGGCGAGCTTCTTCTTGTTTTCAACTGGTGCAGTAGCAAAGCAGAACCTGAAGGAGAGGAAACGTAGCATCCATGAGTTTCAAACTAGTTTGAGAGAAGAAGAAGAGAGAGAGGGAGAGAGAGGAGGGAAGGGAGTGGGAGTGGGAAAGAGGAGTGGGAAAGAGGGATAGGAGAGTGGAAACAGGAGAGGAAGACGGGTTATCAGTTGCTAACTCATCACTAGACTGAGACCTACTCTTTGAATGCTTCCAATTCATCGTCATAGCCATCAAATTCATCTTCCAGATCCTGTGAGGGGCAAGGATGTGAGGAGTGTATGGTACTATTGTGAATGGGTTGTGTGTGTGTGTGTGTGTGTGTGTGTGTGTGTGTGTGTGTGTGTGTGTGTGTGTGTGTGTGTGTGTGTGTGTGTGTGTGTGTGTGTGTGTGCACGTGTGTGCACGTGTGTGTGTGCACGTGTGTGTGTGTGTGTGTAAGTGTGATTCACTTACCAAAGCTTCATCATCTGATAGTTCATCTGAGTAGATAAAGAGACATCAGGTAAAATAACAATTCTGGGTACTCCCATTTTACACACTGAAGCTTACACACACACAAACAACACTTCACACTAGAGTTGGCTAAGATTTGGACAGGAAGTGAGTTTTTAATTGCAAGTTATTAATTGAACAGTGAGACTTTAATTGAACCCTTTAAGCCCCATTGACGTCTATAGGCGTCATTTAGACCCTATGCACTTGTATGGCTTCTCGTCAGTCCAAAAAGAGACCAAAAAGGCCTCAGATGGCCTAGTGACAACTTTGAGGGAGGAACTCAAAAATTTGGTCAGATTTCGGCGCGCCTCCCCCACTAAACGTACAAGCGGGGGGGTATCGAAAGGGGGGGGGGGGGCGGCAGCCCCCCCTTCGCATGTCGTGGGCGTTTTTTGATTTAAATGAGATTCATTGACCCGAGAATTTTTGATTCTAATGATATTCATAGACCCCACCCAGGGCCTCAAGAAAACCTGCAAATTGGTGGTGTAAGGTGTGCCATCAGTCAGATCTGGCCCAAGTTTAGGGAAATGCTGGGCGAAAATCCGGCTGACATCCAACTTTGACCTCCGATTGCTGGGCTTGTGGGGGGTCATGAATATCATTAACGGTATTGCCAGAGGGGTCTCTCCATGTGTGCGGGCCCCACCAAGTTTGGCCGCTGAGGAGTGAATGCTGTGGGAGAGGAGTACCTACGAAAGTGGTGTGCGCTGAATGCATGAAAACGTGTTGTCTTGGTGGGAAGAATTCGGTGGTTAAAGGGTTAATTGGACAGGAAACGAGTCACTGGACTGGTAATTGGACAGGAAGTATGTTAGGTACCAGGTATCAAATTTAATTTGGACAGGAAGGGAGTCAGTTATGGAAGCGAAATTGTTAGGTACAAGTACCATTATCCCAATGGTGAAAGTCTTTATCCAAGTTATTAATTAACAAGAAGTGACATCATTTGGACAGAAGGTGAAGTCTAGGCATTAATTCTGAATATTGGCTAGCTAGAGAAGGCAGTGCAGACTCACCAAGTCTGCTGCCGTTGTTCAGCTCCATCTTGCCCTGGGAAAGAAGGAGAAACTATTAGGCAGGTGCTTTAACATCAAGGGGGGAGGCTGGTAGTGGGGCCCTCATACGGACCAATAACCTTGTACGCAGGTCAGTGTGCAAATTGTGGAACAGGCCTCGCCACAGTGGCAGGTATGTACTGGATAGAGGCTAATGAGGGCCAGCTAGTGGAACAGGGTTGGTCCACAGCGTTTCAGTCATCTTTGCAACAGGGAAGCTAAAAGCCTGCAGGCACACACAGCTTTGATCTCAAGAAGAAACAGGCGGTGCTGATTGAATAACGCCAAACAGCCAGGGAGGTGCTAGAGGGTCATCAGACACTTGAGATGAAAGTGTTCTTAAGAGGCCAGCATGCTTCTCCATTCTCTGCTCTATTACTAGAACAATGGCAGCAACCTCAAACCCCTATTCCTGCCACACAGCCGCCTCCTAAGTAGCTATGAAAATGATATTGATGATGTGTTCCTAGGCAAGTCAAGTGCTAGACCACAAACTGTGTAGAGTGTAGACCATCGCTGATCTGTAGATGGCTGCTCCTCGTTATGGGTTAGATCCTAGATTGTGCAGCCATGCTATGAATACAATTAACATGCTGTTACTGCAGCTGCCATTCCCACAGTGTGTGCCAACTGTTCCCATTGCTCAGACAATCAGACATAACAGAAGAACTCCTTTGCAGAGTTTTCTCCAAAATTTCCGGCTACAATCCGACACAATCAATACATGTACCACAAGTACATGCGTGAGCAACTGCGTCACGGCAACCAATTGATAGATATGATAATTAACTATCCAATCAACAAGTGTACTGTTTCAAAGCAAACAAAAACGTAGGACGATCCAATAAGTTGGCACAACAATTAATGCCACAGTTGGCTCTGGCAACTTATGCTATGGGTACCTGATTGATTAATTAGCCCGTAAATTCTTTCAGAGAAAATAAAACATGGGATGATCCAGACTTTCAGAGCAAATAAAACAAAAGATGATCCAATAAGCTGGGGCATTCCTCACAAATTTCTCATACAAGAATCAAACCACAAGTCATGTACATGCACAAGCAACGTGCGGCATGGCACCCACCGGATTGATAAGTATGATAATTAATATTAATTATCCAGTCAACAAGCGGTCTGTTGAGAGCAAACAAAAGCGTTGGATGATCCAATAAGTTGGCACAACAATCAATTGGCTCAAGCAACTTATGCTATGGGTACCTGATTGACAAATATGATCAAATTAGCCCGCAAATCAGTGGTCGTCTGCATTCATTCTTTCAGAGAAAACAAAACGTGGGATGATCCAATAAGCTGAGATATTCCTCACAAACTTCTCATACAAGAATCAAACCACATGCACACGCACACGCACAAGTAACTTGCATCATGCACACGATTAATCAATTAGAACAAGTGGGTGTCTGCATGAAACTATTTTAAACATAAACGTAGTCCGATCCAATAAGTGGTGACATTCCGACAAATTTCTCATACTAGTCTGACCACCCTTTGGCAGCTAATAATGTATTTTTGCGTACATAACTGCGCGAGTCCATCGAAAGATTATGCGGAAGTGGCATGCAGCAGCTACAACCAGGCACAGTTATACACTCACGTATCAACTTTTTCCACTCCGTAGGATCGAAAATGGCATAATTTGTGGAAGAAGACTGCAGCGCTAGCTGGGACGAGAGTCGAACCTGCGCCTTCGGAAGATATTCTTCACGACTTGGAACAGTTCAAGCCCATATTAGGCAAGACTGGCTTCGCCAGAAATGTCCACTGATTGCATGGCTCGAATTTGATATGTCAAGTACATGTACGTAGCAGCCAACCTGGTACCTTATGGTGCAATATGGCTTCATGGTCCAGTATAATATACCACGGATAATAGAGCACGAGGAACTGGATTGGAAACGCGCGAGCCGCCTTATTCGTAATGTATGGAGTGTCGGCACGGCCTTTGATTGAATGTGGTTTCACTTGTTTGTTGTTGTACCCCTGGTGCCGCACAGAAACTGTTCTGGGGCTCACTTCTTGTACCGTTGGATCGGCCTTCAACCTGAGTCGTAGATAAAAGCATGCTTGGGCTGTCTAAAAAACATGGACATATCCCTGAAATTGTGATACCCGCTCAAGTATGTCGTTACCAGTCATTACTCAGGACTGTCAGGAGTGAAAGTTGCCCTTTGGGCATACATCAGTTCAGTACCGATCGAACAAAACGAAAGGTGAGCCTCAGAAAGGTTTCAGTGTGGCACCAGAGGTGCAACAGTAACGCGAAACCTGCATTCACCCCGCAAATTCGCGTTTCCAATCCAGTTCCCCCATGCTCTATTATCCATGAATTAGTGTGATAGGCCAACTGCTTGGCTTATATGTGGATAAAATCACAGTGCCTCTTGCCTAGATCAGCAGCTTAAAGACGCTGTCTCCAAGATTGTTTGGTTACCATGGTAACAAGTGCTCATGTGACTACTATTAAGCCTATATACGTAAACCAACCGACCCACTTTATGGCTTAAGTATAACTCTCTCACACTGAAGCATCTCACTAGCTAAAGCCAGTACACCAATCAAGGATGGTTTCCTCAGCAGCCCACCCCTTACATCAGTCTGGATCCTCAACATCGCATAGCCAGACCCTCGCACGATGCCTCCCCACCTAGTGTATTGAACACCGTCCCACCCAAATATGTATCGTACATACACTTACGTCCGGGTGTGCTTCGGGTGGTGTCCGACGATCTCAGATCTGAAAGATTTAGGGCGTGGCGCGGCCGAAGTGTGCATAGGGTCAGAGGTCAAAACGGTCAATATCACGCGCGCCGCCCGCCAGACGACAGACAGATCAGATCTCGTCTCGTCTCGAAACCAGACCCTTCGCACGGGAAGGGTCTGGTTCCGAGACTAGATGTTGGCAACTTGGAAAATTAGCCTCAAACCTCACCGTGACATGAAGTCTAGACAAATGCAATGCTATAGAAATTTAATATAGAAGACCATGGCATAGATAACAAACTTTATTATCCATGAGAAGATTGTGTGTGTAATATTCAGTGGCCCAAAGTTGTGATATACTCAGTAGCACTTTTCAGGCCGGGTGACAGGCATGCAACTCCACGTTCTGCATGTGCACTAGGGGAGTCAACTAGGGCACACCAATTGATTGAAGAGAATATGGGCCTAATAGCTAACTTCAAAGCAGCGTAATTCTAGGAACTGTATGGTTCGGCCATGCAGCTGCACTTATAATTAACCTAATTAACCTTTGATCTTTCTGACGTGTAACTAGAGGTGCTCAGCAGAGCACGTACCCCGTGCGCAACTGACTTGACAGCTATAGGCCTACTATGCACGATCATGAGCTAGCTCATGGATAATACACACTAGCTAGGCCATGATTTAATACAGCGATGTCAGCATGCAGAATGAGATACCGTAAGTTGTGGCAATAATGTTAGAAATTGGGTGTGGTCAAATTGTATAAATTAGAAGCACGACTTTCACGCAGCTTTTCTCAGCCTCTCGAGTAGATCTCTGGTCTGTGAGTTATGTAGACGCTAGTATTTTCTGAATTCTGACACTTCTATCCTGAAATAAGCCTTCAATAAGGCCTTCACTGCTCAAACAGCGCTTGGACTGCGGACAGACTGACAGACACAAACCGATCACTCTACCCCCTGCTGCGCATGCGCACGGGGTAAAGACACAAACCGATTGTAGCAGCCCCATTAGGGCGGGGTAATTACTGGTTCATTCTTGATACAGGGGATGCCCCTACTACACGCATATATTAGAGCGCTTCCAGTTCAGAGTCTAAAATGTCTGCAAGTGCAAATTTGTCGTTGCTGTGCGTATTCTGCAGGAAATGTTTAGTCGAGACCCCTAGACAGGCACCCTGTGGCGATAGGCTCTACGGAGCCTGCTTTGAGGAACTGCGGCAGAGGTTGGGCATAATTGGGGGCCTACGTACGCTGCACGTACGCTGCACGTTTTTCCAGACCAAGACTTATGATAATTCTCTCTGCATGCATGCATGCAGTGACCAGCAAGATGTTATCTGTCCGGATTGCCACCAGCAGATTATTCTTGCAAAGGTAAAATGGCGAGCAGCGCTGCTGATTCGTTGTCATCTGCACCAATTGCAATTTCCTCTGCTTTGCAGTGTTTCAGAGACAAGGCAGTGGAACTGGAGCTAGCCAGTGCCACTACAAAATGTCCTAGCCAAGACTGTGCACGGGAGGGCCAATGTGTGCCCTATCTGGTATGATGTTTGTTAATTTTGCATAAATAGCTATAGCTATTAAATAGCATCTCTGCTAATGTGCATGTAGCTACTATATTGCACGCTTGAAGGAAAACAGGAAGTTGGAGGCATGTACAGAGGTTGTAAAGGATTCCAAAGAGCAACAGAAATGTGGAAAATTAGCATTAGTGTCAATATTTGGGTACTCACGTTAACTACTTTCCTTAATGGATCGAGCTAGGAGGTGTATCTTCTACTGTATACATGCATGCAGGCACTTTGTTTTGCCGTCTCAGATGTTTCTTGTCCGAAGGCTGCAGGTTGCAACGAGAGAGTGATGCAAGGTGACCTGCTCTAGCCTCGCTCCCATGCATTCCCACCACCAGTTTTTGATTCCTATAGCAGTACTTTGCATATACTGCAAGTGGATTCACACCTGTCTTGTGAGCTCAAGTGGTGGGTGGGAATGCATGGCCTTGGAACAAGGCTAGTGTTGTTCCAGGTCACCTTGTATCACTCTCTTATGCATTCTGGCATGACATATTTGAGATGGAAAAACAAGGTGCCTACATCCATGCATACAGTATAATGATCCCTCAGCAAGACAAAGATGTGAGCGTAAAGTAATGATTGTAGCAGATTTGCTGTACACATGAAACTTATGCACGTGCAACTTCTGCAGGCTGGCTATGGAAAGATGCTGAACTGCCAGGCTCACACGTTCACTGCAACCACTCCGGACTGTCATTATAGCCAGTCACCTAAACCGGTACATCACACAGAGGATATCGCGAAGACTGGTCCCACAGAGGAAACAGCATCAACAGAGCTGGCCATAATTTTTCACCATCCTCTTCCTGTTGTGCTGAACACACCTCTGCGCTATCCAAGAGATGGCACTTTTCCTATGAATTTTGACCATTCACGCTTTGCATGTTGTGCTCCGGCTGTGGAGGCTACCACCACTGGACATGATGATTGTGAGCCCCTGCTGCGTTTGACAACATTGCCTGAGCAAGAATCGCTGAGGGGATATGAGGGAAATACAAAACTAGCTTTTTGAGCTTCTGTGTGATGTACCGGTTTAGGTGACTGGCTATAATGACATTTGTGTGACTATATACATGCATGTATGGATATTGTTCTTCATATGCATGAAGTTATGTGCATTTTATTGTATTCACGAGCTGTGTTTTATAACTTGTATGCACTTTAGCTCAGAAGGCGAGTTTAGCTATCTTTGCTGATTCATGTCTCCAACTCAAACATGTATATACAATTGAACCACAACTGTAGTTAGATTGTAGCTAGCTCTTTCCCATCACGTTTCAGCTTGTACTTGTGTGTGTTTATTCCTTGCATGGCTGTTGTTGATGGCAGTGTTTGTGAAACTTTAGCTACATGTAAGGCGAGTGTATCATGTCTCCAACTCAAACTTTGGCATGTACAGTTGAACCACAACTGTAGTTAGATTGTAGCTAGCTCTTTCCCATCACATGGTTTCAGCTTGTACTTGTGTGTGTTTATTCCTTGCATGGCTGTTGTTGATGGCAGTGTTTGTTGCATGTTTATGAAACTTTTAACATGTCTGCCAGCAAGGGTGCATAACTAGTTACTGCTAAACTGCATGTGATGAACAAAATGACATGCAGTCTAAGACTGCCATTAACAATAGTCAATGAATGAAAATTTAAGCAAGCAACTATGACAAAGCAATGATAAAACTTGCAGTGCATCTAGAGAAGGAGGTGTATAGCTACAGCTTTAGTACCACATGATTGATTGCACCACATGATACATGAGTTCAAAAGTACATAACAGAAATCTACTGCAGCACTCGTGGTACATCTACGTACAATTGTGGTGGTGCAGCAAGACACCCATGATGCATGTTTAACAGTGTAGTGAAACTAAGACATTATTTTGTGCATGGAGAAGCTAAGTCCCAGGGCTCCGGACTGTAATTAGACCAGATTTTTGACTGAATTATGGACTGACAGAACACATGTGAAGTAAGGATGGCCATGCTTTTCTTTCCTGTGAACTGGACTGTTTCTACGTTTTGTACGTGTGGCTGATTCTTCACGGTTTCATTCATCCATATCACCTATGAGGTCATGTATGTGGTGTTGTTATTCCTTTACTTCCACCAGAACATTCCCAGAACTATGAAAGAAATTGAATGTATCCAGTATCCGAAGGTGGTATTCTGGATGCCGATGGTTGCCACTGCAGTGCGGGCATACGTCTCCAGACTGGGGGTGGAGTAGGTCTCCTTGCCGGATGATCACTCTCCCAGCCTCAAATGCTTCATAGTATAGCACCCTGGCCAGTTCTTTTCTCACATACACTGGGTAACGATCAAAGCATTTCAACTTGAGTGTGAACTGGCAGAAGTTTGAAATCTTCACTTCTAGACCATGAAGGTTTCATGAGGATGGCCTTTGCTCGGGTAGATAATCCACCACATGACTGCACCTCAGGGTGGAAAGCATTCACATTGAAAGTCAGTGCTTCAGCAGCTTGCTCGTCCGTGTGACTTTGGATTACATGGGTCTTCATGTGTTCCTCTGCACACTGGGCCATCTCTTTGGTCCATGCTAACTGGTTCTTGACCATGCGAGCCATGGCTTTGAATTTCTTCAGCGGTTTCTGCCCGTGTGCATGTGGTGGATAAAGGTGGGCGTTAGCTACTTGAGGGGGCGGGGCTTCAGCCGTTGGCTTAGGCCGACTTTTCGCAAACTTTACGGCCGTGCATGGTTTCATGTTAGGAGGGAGGTTAACGTTCAGTAAGGCAGTTCGTCTTTTCTGGGCCTTCTCCTTTGTTTCCCGTAGAAATTGCAGGTTGAGCGCTCCGCTGTACGAATTTGGATTACATGGGTCTTCATGTGTTCCTCTGCACACTGGGCCATCTCTTCAGTCCATGCTAACTGGTTCTTGACCATGCGAGGCATATGGCTTTGAATTTGTAACAGCGGTTTCTGCCCATGTGTATGTGGTGGAAAAGATGGGTGTTGGCTACTTGAGGAGGTGGGGCCCTTTCTGCAACGGAACAAATCCAAGTATGGAGACCCACGAGGGACTGGCTTCACCAGACTAGATGCATATGAGGGCATTGCATTAATGATTGAGGGGGTTTCGATCAGCACGACGTTACCACTTGAGACCGTTACTATGGCACCAAAAATTCTAGTCACATGACCTCAAGCAATCTGTCATAATTATGTATACATGGTCACAAAATTGTGCAGTAGGTAACCTAAAAACCAGGCAGTGTATGTGCAATTAAAAAGGATGACAATTAACAGTCAGCAATTCCAAGAATTCTTTAATACCTGGTAGTTACATGTTATGGCAATCCTTATATACAGCATGCAGATGCATGGTGGTCTGTACACAAAGAGTATCCGTAGTTCCATACATACCAGGACAATAATATGTGTGCACCTAATATGGTCATGAAATATTCCATTGATTAGGTTGGCATATGGAAATTCTATCATCGTTGAACACTCTCGTGAATCTTACTGTAGGCAGCTTGAGAGGACATTTGACCTCTTCTACTATGATGGACTGGCCAGCCAAGATGAGGTGATCAGACTGACCATTGGTAAGGACCTTAGATGACTGGTGTTTAATTAGCTGATGCATACAAAGGGAATGTCCATTCTTAGACCCATCACCAAATTCCATAAAAGGACTTCTACACCTCATGACTAAGGTATATTACTGTGAACTATAAACATTAGTTAGCAGTCTTTGTCTGCACAAACTTCATCAACATACAATGCGACGTTTCGATCCCGAGGGATCTTCGTCAGGCAAGTATAGCAAAGTGCACTTTGCTATACTTGCCTGACGAAGATCCCTCGGGATCGAAACGTCGCATTGTATGTTGATGAAGTTTGTGCAGACAAAGACTGCTAACTAATGTTTATAGTTCACAGTAATAAACCCGAACAGTCTTTGGCCGAAGAGACTGGTTGTTGAGGACCCAGACTAATAGAATTCAGCTCATGACTAAGGTATGCTATAGTCTCGTTCCCAGACCGTTTATCCAGCGCGTGTATATCGCTTCCAGTATAACGCGCAGGGTCTGGGACCGAGACTAGGTATGCTAGTAACCTTGGATGTTATTGGTGTTTGTATCATGACATTGATATAGACAACAGCAATGGCAGCAATAGCAGTGAAGTGAACACGCAGGATGACTTGACTCCACCCCTTGAACTATGCATTCGTACCATGTGAGTCTGATTAACTGTATACGACACACAGCATGATAATAATCTCAGATTGTCCACACAGATCTACCAGCTGCTTACAGTTTAGATACTAGTACCGGTAGTTGAATTGTTCACCATGAGGAGTGAAGTGTGAATTGTTGCTTTGGCATCTAAAGCACAATAGCGCTCCTTTTCCTTACTTCGCACATAAATTATTTGCCTACTGCAAATAGAGCTCCATCAAACTAACATAAACACTGTCATATAAAAGCTCTGTTTGTAGTAGCTACACGTGCACAGGAGATTCTGTTGGTACTACAGTAAGTATTGAGATGTATAATTACACACTCTTCCCCCCTCCATTTTATTATATGCTCTTGTCCAACATAAGACTAGTACATTCTTCAACAGCATGCAGATGCATGGTGGTCTGTGCACAAATACAAAATAATAGCTAGCCTTTGCCCTTTTCTATATAGCTAGGGTTCTTGCTGTATTTTGCAGCCCATTCTACCAGGAGAATGTTGCAGATTGTGAGAGAGTAAAACCAGAACCCAACTGCATTATCTTCAAGGTAGTAGCTCACTTCAGATTCAAAGTGATTCCTATACTTGTAGGCAGTGGGAGAGGGGAATGCTCTTCGAATGATCCACACCGAGAAAGCTGGAAGAGCAGAGAAAAAGACAGGCCACTAGTTAGATAAAACTTGGCACAGACACCATCTTCGGTGCACATGACATTATCTTCATTAGGGGCATTTTATGGAGATGATGTGGTCATCCTCTCTTGCAGTAAACAGCATGTGATAATAAAAATTTCATCATTCATAATAAACAGAGCTACTATAGTAAGATGATATAATTGACGGCTATATACCTGACTTGTGTAGTCTGCTTTGCTAGTCTTTGAAGTAGTGAAATACCTGTGGTGTGACTATCATGCAGCGTACATGTAGCTAAGCACAATGTCAAAGAGCATTCATGTTTACAAGTAGCTGAGCTCGCTTCGCTCGCTCAGCTACTTCCCCCTTGTTCGCCTACCGTGCGTAATTCGACGCCGGACAGCTCTCTGAAGAGCTGCTTCTCCCCGATTGCGTCCGCTTTGCTTCTCCCCGATTGCGTCCGCTTCAGCTGCTGCTCCCGGGCCCGATTGCGGCATCCGCTTCCATAGCCTCGTACCCGGCCTCCGCCTCGCGTCCAGCTGCTGCTCCCCGATTGCGCCCGCTTCAGCTGCTGCTCGCCGCCCGATCACGTCCGCTTGAACTGCTGCTCGCCCGATTGCGTCCGCTTCGACTGCTGCTCCCCGATTGCATACTGGATTCCAGCCCATGCCCGGGCCCAATGTTCTCGAACATTCTTCGCGGAGTTCGAGGTTCAGTAAATAAATTAAAGTACGAAGGTCCCGCGTCACTATAGTCTAGTCCCGCCCCACGAACATCCCACTTCCGTCACTCACACACACACACACAGACACGTAAAATCTTAATGTATTGATTGCATAAGTGCATGTTATGGCTTCAGTACTAATCTGCACTTGTCCGGTTTGCCTTAAATTCCACTGATGAAGTGCGCATGCTTTGCCTCATTGACTATACCAGAGAGAAACCACTTGAATTATTCATTCATTGAGGGGGTCGAGGATCCTTCTTCTCTAGATCTTCAACTGTGCAGAGGGAGGAATTATTTGACGTCATCACTGCATGTGCCTCAATTGTTCCCAGACCACCCCACCCAGCTTTCCATGGTTTGCAGTATGACACATGATGTAATCCACAAGCAACGTGCCAGAACATTATCTGGAGAAATTGTAGCTACAATAATTTATAGCTAGCTACACACCAAGTGTTAAACTGGTACTGAGCTTGCTGCTGAAAGCTATAAATGTTACGTACAACTTGCTAACTTCAAATCATTCTTGTGGTTCTGAGCTCTAAAAGAAATTCAACCTCCCTAGCTACATCATCCAGGATATGTACCAGACTTATTGACAGAAGTCAATAAGTTTGGAGACATGAAACATGAACAGCCAACCTCTTCCATGGCTGCAAACAAGGATGGAGAACACTCATGGACCTGCAGCTGCCTCTTCAATGGCTACGGTGATGGGGCTACCGCTTGGAAACACTTGAAGCGCCGTGGCAAACACACGGTTGTGTTGGACCAGTGTGCATGTAGCTATCTAGCAAGCATGTAAAACCTCATGTGTGACGCTTCTCTACACTGCACTAGCGAGGAAATCAACTAAATCAGGCCACATGTAATGACTGCTGACTTCACAGTGGAACAGATTGCTGCAGTGGTTTGAAAGCTTTCAAGAACTGTTTCAAGACACAAATCCTGGACACAACTACAATTGCAGATTAGATCATATGACTATAGTATAGTCAATATGGCATGTGAGGTTTTTTTATACAAAGTGGATATTGGTCCGGCAGGAAGTAGGGCAATGGGTTAGGGTACATTAGAGCCAGGGCCGGTTCTAGATGCGCGCGCGTTTCCGGTACCTATACCTAAAGTATGTACTTCCTGCCGGACCAATATCCACGTCATTTTTCATAAGAATTTGCTGTTTATAATTGCTTATTGTGCAGGCTCAGCACTCACCGCTGCACTTATAAACCAAATTAACCTAACCTTTGATCTTTCTGACGTGTATTACCGGTCAATTCTTGATACAGGGGATGCCCCTACTACACGCATATATTTAGTGCTTCCAGTTCAGAGTCTAAAATGTCTGCAAGTGCAAATTTGTCGTTGCTGTGCGTATTCTGCAGGAAATATTTAGTCGAGACCCCAAGACAGGCACCCTGTGGCGACAGGCTCTGCGGAGCCTGCTTTGAAGAACTGCGGCAGAGGTTGGGCATGAAATCCTCGTATTACGTTGCACGTTTTCTAGACCACGTGGTTAGCTACCTAGCTAGCTACCGGTTAACATTCTCTCTGCATGCAGTGACCAGCAAGATGTTGCCTGTCCGGAATGCCACCAGCAGATTATTCTTGCAAAGGTAAAATGGTGAGCAGCACTGTTGATTCGTTGTCATCTGCACCAATGTCCTCTGCTCTAACTGCAGTGCTTCAGAGACAAGGCAGTGGAGCTGGAGATAGCCAGCACGATTGCAAAATGTCCTAACCAAGACTGTGTATGGGAAGGCCAATGTGTGCACTATCAGGTATGTGTCAATACTTTTAGCAGCCCAGCATAATTATGAATTACATCAGCAGGCCCGGCTGGGAATATCTTTAACTTTAGAAGGTGCTTGTCGTATGCTGTTAGCATGCAGGTACTTTGTTTGCCACCCCAAATAGGACCACCTGGGCAGCTGTAGGTACTCACTGCTGTCATGCCCGAATGCTGGTTGCAACGAGAGGGTGAAACGAAGTGACCTGGAGCAACACGTGTCTAAGTGTGGATTCACATCTGTGTCTTGTGACTGGTGCCACACAATGGTCCCTCAGCAAGACAAAGATGTAAGCAGAATGTAGATTGATTGAGAATGTCAAATTGAACAGTGTTTAGGTTGTGCTGTAATTATTTACAGATCCACTTAGAGCATTGTCAGGAGATTGTGGTGGCATGCATCAACAGCTGTGGTGCAAAGTGTCGAAGGAGGGAGGTAGGTATATTAGAATGATATAACTTGCTTGACTTCCTCAAGTTGAGGAACTGAATCCCATGTCTTTTTCAGCTCACAGATCATATCAGTGATACGTGTCCACTTCAATCCAGAGCTTGCCCTTACAAACTGTATGGCTGCACCTACACTGTAAGTTCCTAGTACCTGTAGGGGATTTTTTGGGGTCATTTGGGACAAAATAGGGTTGGTGGACTCCTTTTTACCTCAATTGAATGCTATAAAAACAGTGGTAAATGTATGTACTAACCTAGCTATGATATTCACTGTCATATGAATGCGGTATAGGGAAAGGCAGAAGACCTCAACAAACATGAAACGGAAAGCGTGGCATATCATTTGAAATGCAGTACTCTAAGTGTGGGCAGGGATGAAGAGAAGACTGTTCATGGTAAGATTGAGGCAATGGAGAAGGAAATCCTGTTGCTGCAAACTGAAAACACTCAACTGAAGTCAGAGATTGCACGGCTGCTACCGCTCTTACCTGCTGTAATGAAGGTAGAGGAAGCTATTCAGCAGCTGCAGGAAGGGTTTGGGGAGATGGCTCTGATGGTGCAGACACTGCAGGCTACCAGTTACACGGGTACTTTCATCTGGAAAATTCCTGAAGTGCAGAGGAGGAGAAACGAGGCAAAGATTGGCAAAACTATCTCCCTCTATTCCGCTCCTTTCTACACTGGTCGCCATGGCTACAAGCTCTGTCTGCGGCTGTATATGGATGGCGATGGGAGCGGTAAGGGGTCCCACCTCTCCTTCTTCCTCACTATCATTCGAGGGGAGTATGATGCGCTACTAAACTGGCCCTTCAAGCAGGCAGTCACGCTGATGTTGCTGGATCAAGACAAACAAAAGGACATTGTGCAATCGTTCCGGCCAGAGCCCACATCGGCATCCTTTCAGAGGCCCCGAAATGAGATGAATATTGCCTCAGGGTGCCCTCTGTTTGCTCCACTCTCAATTCTGGACAACTTGTCGTATGTTAAAGAAGACACAGTGTTTCTAAAATGCAAGATTGACTGCACTGGATTGTGATATGTCGGACTCGGACGATGACCTGTCAATATTTCCGAAGCTGTGTCCACAATGATTGTTCGAGTCTTGTGGACTCCTCTATTGTATCCATGAGGATATTATCTTCTAACCAACAGCAATATGTTATTGTACTAATCAATCACACCTGCATTAATTTTCATCTTGAATTTGATCTCAATCCTCAAGGTCCCTTGCGCTGTATGCATGCACCTGTTTGTATCACTGGTTTTGCGCTTGATCATTGCTGGTCATATCATGATTATTCCCTTGCTGTTTGTTTATTGCCTGTTGTTGCATGCACCAACTTTTATTGTGTTAGCGTACCGCTAGGTTATCCATCATCACTGAGTACATTATATTAGTCTACAGCCTCGCGTCGCGTCCCGCGTGACGTCGCACCTATAGCTATACTTCGTAACTATGGCACCAAACGCACCGACCGTATCCGGAGAACATGCATTATGGAGAAACTACGAGCTACTGCCAATGCATGGCCCTGTCGCGAAGCTGCCTGAGATTCCGAAAAGGCGGCATCGATATTCGTACAGCGGAGCGCTCAACCTGCAATTTCTACGGGAAACAAAGGAGAAGGCCCAGCAAAGACGAACTGCCTTACCGAACGTTAACCTCCCTCCTAACAGCAACAACAAACCATGCCTGGCCGTAAAGTTCGCGAAAAGTCGGCCTAAGCCCACGGTTGAAGCCCCGCCCCCTCAAGTAGCTAACGCCCACCTTTATCCACCACATGCACACGGGCAGAAACCGCTGAAGAAATTCAAAGCCATGGCTCGCATGGTCAAGAACCAGTTAGCATGGACCAAAGAGATGGCCCAGTGTGCAGAGGAACACATGAAGACCCATGTAATCCAAAGTCACACGGACGAGCAAGCTGCTGAAGCACTGACTTTCAATGTGAATGCTTTCCGCCCTGAGGTGCAGTCATGTGGTGGGTTATCTACCAGAGCAAAGGCCATCCTCATCAAGCCTTCGTGGACTAGAAGTGATGAAGATTTGAAATTTCTGCACCAGTTCACTCTCAAGTTGAAATGCTTTGATCGTTACCCAGTGTATGTGAGAAAAGAACTGGCCAGGGTGCTATACTATGAAGCCTTTGAGGCCGGGAGGGTGGTCATCCGGCAAGGAGATTTGGGTTTCAATTTCTACTTCATTGTTTCTGGGAATGTTCTAGTAGAGGTACAGGAAGAAGACCAGATGACGGGGAAAAAGCACAATACAATCGTTGGAGATCTGGGATCTGGTTCTGCCTTTGGAGAGCTGGCACTACTCCACGACGCCCGTCGACGGGCCACGATTGTCTGCAAGGAGAACACAGAGTTCTTGAAGGTTGACAAGCCTGATTTTGACATGGTTCTGAGGAAAAACCACGAGCGAGAGTGGAACGCCAGAATGGCACACTTTGAGGACCACCCGATCTTTGTTGGCTGGAGCGCTGCCAATCTGAATTTTGCAGTGGAAGGGTCACATATTTTAGAATACCCCCCAAACACAGTCATTTTGAAAGACCTATCGGCACCATCCGAAAAGATATACTTTATCATACATGGTGTGTGCAAAGTTGTTCAAAAGGTGGACCTGTTGGAACATCATGACAGTTCAAAGACTGGCCGCAAGAAGTTGGTCTTGCCGCCCATAAATGCAAAACAGGGCTGCAGTGCTTCAAGAAATGATGCGAAGAGAGTGCAAAAGTGGTGGACTCTGAGGGGTCTACAACCAGGAGACTATTTTGGGGTTGGTGAAGGGCAGGAGGGCATGAGTGTCATCAGTGACCACAGAGTGAAATGCTTGCTGGTGAACAAAATGGTGTTCATGAAGCACGAGAGGGGACGGTGCCTGAGTAGGATGCAAGCTGAAGCCGCGAGGCTGTACCCCTCCAGGACAACAGCTTTGAAGAGCTATATGGAGGTGAGGAAGTGGAAGGAATACAAGCTAAACCTGGTGAATGAAACCGTGAAGAATCAGAGACGACCCCACACCACGACTCTAGCAGATGTACCACGAGTGCTGCAGTAGATTGCTGATGTTATAATTGTTATGTAATGTATACCTTTGAAATCATGCATCTTGTGGTGCAATTGGTCATGTGGTACCAATTTGTGCAAAGCTGTCAAACCACACATGGTATTCACTGGTGTGACTTGTGGGCACTGGTGCAGACACATGCAGTCACAAGATATAAGGCAACCTTATAAGAGTGCACAAGAGTGCATGATGACACCATCTCCAGTGCATTATCTTTATTGGGGGTAATTTTTATGAAGATGATGTCATCATCCACTCTTGCAGTAAACTTAGTAATAAGCATGTGACAATAAATATTTTAAATTCATCATTCAATAATCACACTGAGCTACTACCGGAAGATGATATTATAATTGATTGCTACCTGACTTGTGTAGTCTGCTTTGCTAGTCTTTGAAGTAGTGAGATACCTGTGGTGTGATTATCAGTAGAGAGCAGTCATCTGTTTACATTGCATAACAGTGTTATGGCTTCAGTACTAATCTACACTTCCGGTTTGCTATTTTCATTTTAGACTCCATTACGTAATGATGAGGTAACATCCGCTTTGCCTCATTAACTAAAGAGTATGACCCATAGATCCATTTTCACAGCAGATGGAACAAATCCGAGATTAGAGACCCTCCTCCGCTCTACACGTCATACACGAGGGCATGGCTTCACCAGACTAGATGTTAATGGTATCAGCATGACTGTTGCCACTTGAGACCACCAAAAATACTATTTCTAGTCACATGACCTCAAGCAATTTTCATGGTCACATGATTGTGCAATAGTAGGTAACCATGGCAGCGTATGCATGTGCAGTCAGCAATTCCAAGTAAAGATGGTGAAAGAAACCACTTGAATTCTGCTGTATATATTCTTTAGTTACATGCACTTTATGTCAATCCTGCAGCATGCAGTGGTGGTCTTTGCACAAAAGATAATAAACGTACCTTTCCTAGGGTTCTTGCTGTATTTTACAGCCCATTCTGCCAAGAGAATGTTGTAATATCTCTGCAGATTGTGAGAGAGTAAAAGTGTAGCAGAACCCAATTGACGTGCTGCATTATCTCAAGGTAGTAAAGAAAATACGGTACTCACTTCAGATTCAAAGAATTTCCTATACTTGTAGGCAGTGGGAGAAGGGAATGCTCTTTCGAATGATCCACACCGAGAAAGCTGGAAGAGCAGAGAAAAAGACAGGTCACTAGTTACTAAATGGTTTTTATCTCTTCCTGAACTTTGCACAGACAGATATACGTACCTCATCTTCCGTTTCCATGAGCACTTTAGTATCATCTGGAGTGAGGGAGTCGAGGATCCTTCTTCTCTCTGACTGTGGAATTATTTGAGGTCATCACCGGTATACCGTAGCCTTGCTTCTAGGCCCCACCCAGCTTCCCATGGCCATGGCTTGCAGTATGACACATGATGTAATCGACAAGTAACCAGTCAGAACATCATCAGCAGAACTGTTGTACATAATAGGCTACAACCAAGTGTTTATAACTGGTAGCTAGCTGCTGAAAGCTTACAACTTAGTATCTCCATTCTTGCTCTAAAATGCCCTTCAACCTCCCTATATCATCCATATAAGGATATGTACTAGGCTCAACCCGTACCCCACTGTTCTATGTATACTAACAACAAAAGCTGGGCAGAGGCCTGAGAATGAGGCGTGTTGTTACACTGCAGGTAGCTAGCAAGAAAGCGTAGGTAGTGGTCCGGCAGCAAACTGAGCTATTGTGCAGCACAGCATCTGATGCCATGCTGAATTACCACGTGTGCATGCAGGGTGATGAAATGGCTGTGCAACATTACCTCAGGGAGGGGCTTTTGCAGGAAGAATGCATGCTATGTGAAAAAATAATAGGAAACATGATTTTGTTGTGTGATGCAAGCCTTTGTTTTACGCCACACAAAGTTATTCATTCCAAAACTTGAATATCCATACTAAGTACATTACACAATTTTCATCATACAGTGGAAACATGTTATGGTTACACAGAATAATAATACTTGGAGTATATGTAGGCCTATGTGCCATACTACGAAACACCTCACCTTGGATCTTTCTTCGGAGGAAAGTGATTGCAGAGCTGGTCTCCTACAAGAACATTGATACATGTGAATACATATGGATGCGGAAGAGCGGCACATCTGTGTATTATTGATTTATGGTCTTGAGAATTCTGCTGCCTATCACTTAGTTGTAATAGTTGTCACAACTAACACTGTATTACTTGTCACAACTAGTTGGCACAGTGGCACAACTAATCATCAGGTGGCACTTCTGCTCTGTCAGCATGCTCTGTCAGCAGGACAGAAGATGACTGAGAACTGAGTATAGTAAACCAAGATTTGTAGTGATCAACTCAGATTTTAAATGTAATTCCTGTCTGAAAATCTTGGAGGTTACTTTTGAAGTTGTATTATGTTCTGTCTCCCTCTGGAGATCTTTTATGACAAGTTTGGTAGACCAAAACGTACTCTCCAGAGAACGTGTCCTTGCTGGGCAGCTGGAAGCCTGCCATGTTCAGTATGTCCCTCATCATCCTGCCTTTGATGTTGATGTCCAGCTGGGAGTTGGAGTGGAGGCTGCAGGGCACGTGCGGAGAGAGGGGGGGAATGAGCATACTTTATCTCACAAAGGTTTATGTGTGTATGCGCATGCACAAGACTTTCATACTTCGTATTTGGGCAAAAGTATACGTGCTAACCAAAGTAAGAAGGCAACTTAGAAGAAGAAATCATCCATAAGACCGGAAAAATGCATCAGGTTTTGGTCGCTCAGCCCCAGCTCCGTACCATCATCGCCATGTCATTAAATGGCTTAGCCAAATCATTTTGCTCATTGCATCATACATATGAAAGAAAATCATTGCACCAGCAAATATGAATACTAGGTATCTGAATTCATGAATATGAGACGGACATGAATCAAGAGTGCATGATGACATCATTGTCATTGCGGCCTGTATACTACTGCTTGGATCAGACACTAATGTTGTCGATGCTATGGCTGCAAGTACGTACTACACCAAGCTCCATGCACCCGTGCAGGCAGTAGGCCTAAAAGTACACATAGCTGCGTCTGTGACAGCTGTGAAGCTGTTTGTCTCACAGTACTGGTTGCTATGTTCACTGCCACTGCCCAAGGGCCCACTACAATAACACTGTGAGCAGTTCCCTTAGCCGAACGTTTCAGGTCAGAGGTCACCTACATATTTAGAGCTGGCTTACCTATAGGCTGGTATTAAGAATCATGCAGGTGATGAGGTGGGAACATCACTAACCTTGGTGAGATGTTGACCTCCAGAATCCAGGGCTTCAGCCTCTTGTCCAGCATAATGTCAAACCCAAACAGTTCATGGCAGCTGTGGCTGAGAGAGAGAATGGGAGGGCATTAATGCAATATTACGGTACAGTCAATTATCATGAAAGAAACAATGTTGACATGATCTGAGCCCCTCCCCCAGAGCTTCATGCACCTCTTACTAATATGCAGCTGGCAACAAGTGAACATCAATGACATAATTCTAGAAGAACAAGTACCCGCGGCATAGCCGTGAACCTAGGCCTAAGATGCAGCTTTGGAGAAAACTCGGAAGGATAGCCTTGGAGGATTGTGCGTGTGAGACTGGGCCACTGTGACATCCCATCTACCAGATTCAAAGGTAACTATGCATGGTTACTATGGTAACTAACTTACTAACGTAACTATGCCACGGGGTGTTCGTTGTTTGCAGGAAGACTTAAGACCGAAGCTGTGAGACAAAATCTGGGATGGATAGCCTGCATGGGTACGATAATTATGACTTCCCATAATTATGTTAATTTGCCTGAGCATCACAGGGAAAAGTTAGACTTTTACTAACGTAGTAAATGGTACAAAAACATGGTGAAATTGTAGGAAAGTATGAATTTTAAACTTTCACCTTTTTTTTCATAGCATCAAATTTTTTTGCCTGATGAAAAGAAACTTAAGACCATTGCTTGTACACACACCAATCTTTCCATTGGTGCAATAAAAAAAATCTCAACAAAATCACTACATTTTCACTACAAATTTGTACCACAAATTTCATTTTACCACACTTTTGTACCAATTTCTACGTTAGTAATTTGGACATTTTTCCCTGTGCATTCTATGCAGAGTAGGTCCTTCACATCCTCAGGCGTGCACAAAAGCAGGAATTATATTCTCTGGGCCTGGGGGCTGGTATGAGTACGCCACAACGGGCACAACTGACCTGTTTCTGACATGTATCTTTACCAAGGAAGCAACATATGGCTCAGAACTGCAAAGAGAACAAAATAATATCATGTCTCATATAGGTATTTCGTGTATTTTGGCAGGAAGGGAGAGAAGGAGAGAACAGTTTGTTCCTGGTTTGTCCTTCCACACTGAGACTAATACACAAGCTGTATATACAGGACCTGGGCACTAGACTTTGAGTGATCCGAAATCTGGACATGCAAGCTTGGAAGGGACGAACACTCCAGAGGTTGATGGTGACTAAACAAACTGCGTGTGGAGGTTGAGTTGGGAATGATCAGCATGACCTAGCTAACTCACTGCAGTGAAGACCCCCCTCCGCATTGATAGACAGTCATAAAACTAGAATGATGCAGCAGCAACAGTACCGACAACAACAACAACAACAACAACAACAACAACAACAACAACGACAACAGTGACAACAACAACAACAAAAACAACAATACCAGCAACAACAACTGCTACCTAATGATGGTCTTGACAATGAGTTCCTGGATGGACTCCCAAGTTTCCTCTGTGTTGATACCCATTTCATTGCGCATGTACTGCCACAGGGCCAACAGACCCCTGCAGAGGAGGGAGAGTGCATGATAATAAGCAGCACAGGAAGGAGAATATGGCTCAAAGAAGAGGGACGGCTGACACCTATAATAATTTTGCTCAAATAGTTTTACGAGAGTGGGACAGAACAAAGTCCAGAACAAGGAAAACCCTGGAGCTGCTGGTTGCACACTCCGCACAATTATGTACAGCCTAGTTTGCAGTTGTTCATTGCATGACTGTATACAAGCTCATGGTATTGTAAGCTAGATAGAGATGACAAACTGCTGCACAATTTGCATACCATTTGTGTCCCTGGCACTGGGTCTCGTCTGAGTTGGGTATGAAGTCGGCATTCCTCTTGTTGACACTGTAGTTGGTGAGGTGCATGAACCTGTTTGAGAGGGATCTTTTGGAGGAGGAGTACCTGACGGAGGGGAGGAGGCGGGAGAGAAGGATAGCTAGGATGGTAGACAACAGGAATTACACTTCCCTTAGTATGAAACGGAGTATGTATGTGCATGCAAAAACTACTGGGCCCATCCTGACTTATAACACTGAACTCTGCCAGCCCTTGGGACAATAATCTCCAGTAGTTAACGAGTGGCAACCACACTACTGGTAGCCGGTGTTACTCGCTGGTTGCGCAAGCTAAGTATTACAGCTCATTCCAGTCGAACGAAGCTAGCGATGGCTGCCAAAGGGAAGACAAAACATTATTGCAGCACTCACAACTCTGCCAGCATGGTTTGGGTCAGTGCATGATAGCGATGACGATGGTGTAGTCAGAATCTTCATAGACCAGGTGTATGTACTCAAACATTAATTATTTATTTACGCGGCACAACTTGATTTTTCCCCTACCAGTAGTGTAATGTCCTCAACAATTATACATTGTATTTGATTGCCAAACCGTAATTTGGTGGGTCTATTGTTATCCAGCACTCAATCTGGGCAAATGAAGCACCACTGCAATAATAAGAAACAGGTGCCATGGTAATGGCTACTGGCTACTACGTACATGGTGCTAGGAGTGGTCATGGACATTGGTTTGGTGACCTTGTTACTACATGTAACTGTGGGTGAAAGTATGAACCGGCACATGTGGCTAGCAACCACTTTTTCTCAGGGTTCAGACACTGTACTGTGGAGCCAGTTTGATGATGCCACCACAGTACATACAGCTACCACATCACATGACTGACATGAGCTTACTAGCCAATTGCATTCCATTCTTGGAAGAGCAATGAAAGATTCTTCAGTTGGCAGGATAAACATGATATCCTCTTCGTGGACATGTACTTGCAAATGATTATGGTTGCTCTAATAGCCTTGAATTTAGAGCCAGCAGTTAACTATATTCAAGCAGGCTAACGTAATAGGTTGATGCCTAGGCCAACTTACCAAGGGATCTAAATATTTAGAAACCCTGGCAAAGAAAGGTCTGAGGCTCTGCAAGTAAGATGCTAATTAAGGACCTGAAGGTTTCTAAATCACATACATTTAGGCATCCCACTTAATTATTTGGACCATAGCAACAGTGAAGTAAGCTCAGCACAACTTATTGATTGAGGACCTATACTGCAGTGCTGTGCAATGAGACGCACGAGTTTCAACATGACATTAACTATGTACTACCAGGCTAGTGAAAGAATCTGAAGAAGTTGTGATATTATATTATAGTGTACATTTACATGACCGTGGCTAGGTGTGGCGGCCATGGACAGCTGTTTGCCTTGTTTCATGACCTTGGTCAAGGCGCCACTACTCTAGCACGTTTTGGTAGCAACCACCTTGGTCTGCACATGTGGCCACATGTACAATATATTATGGCAGCAACTACCATATCTCAGGCAAACTCATGCGTCTCATTGCACAGCACTGCAGTATAGGTCCTCAATCAATAAGTTGTGCTGAGCTCACTTCACTGTTGCTATGGTCCGAATAATTGGGTTCAGACACAGCGGAGCCAATTGATGATGCAATGGTTAATTAGTAGCAGGTAATTACGAGGGGCACCTCTCCCTATAAAAGTTTCTAGACACGCGCATGCCAGAAAGGCTAGATCAGTACTGGTGACTCAAGTTGGTTCTGTTGATCTCAGCCACCTAGCTACTATTGAGTGAACAAGCTACATCACTGTAAAAAGACTAGGGTTGTTTTAACTGAGCTTACTTAACCCAGTTCCAATTGGCATTCTAAAATGCTATCCCATGCAGCTCAATAGTGATCTGGATCAATGTCGTGGCACTCCTGCTTGGGATTCATACCTTGTTCCCTTAAAAGCTTACAATCTGCATACAATGTGCCTGCTTGTTAAAAGTGTTCATTAAATGTGTATCTGCTTGTTACCAAAGTGTCCATTAAAAGCTTACAATGTGTAATGCATGAAAGGCCACTTGAGTCCACTTGTTTGTCGCCAAATGTCCCCATGCTTGTTAACAAAGCATCTCCTAAACAGGTATATTATACTTGCTTTTTCTAATTGCAACTGAGGTAACCAAGCTCAGTTATAACAACCCTGTAGTCTTTTACAGTGATTAATAGTTACTAAAATGTCAAGTCGAGCAGACAAGAATCTTGAGTATTTGATAGAATGTGTTAGAGAAAGGCTGGATGCAACTGGGCTATGTAAGTTGCCTGGTGATCAGTTGACTTTTATGGTTCAAACGAAGACTTCTACGGTCATTGATTCACTTCTTAATGAGACTTCACAAGATTACTATGTGAAACATGTTGTAACCCAATGTGACTGGGAAATACCATTCGAAAGCGTATATCTTGAGCGCTTATTGAAGGCAGACGCAGAGAAGGTGTTCAGTGCTTTTCATCATCTCTGGAAAGGTCTACCTCTGCAGCATCGACCAGATCTCAATAGTATTTTCAACAAATACATTGCCTACACAATGAAGTATGAGTCAGTAGAAGGAAAATACACAGAAGCGCATGTGGAAATTACAAAGTCAGCAGTGAGTGAATTGCGTCGCTATCCAGATGTAATTATCGGACCTTGGATAATGAAGCTCCTAGCCCTGACCTACTGGCTATTTACATTTTACTGCGAGAAACACAGAAGAGGGCAGGCTTACAATGAAAGTTTGCACCGCTTCCTCAGTGATTTGATTGTCACATTTGTCCTTGTAAAGTGCCTTCTGCCCTGGCACTCTTACCCTGTCAGTTTGAGCACACTTGAATTACCAGATCTTCCACCCTTCAAAGAGAATTTTTTTCACCTGAGCATTTCTCCAGAGGACGCTGTATTTCAGCGACTTGTACTGAAACAAATGATGGAAATCCTGGAGATCAAGTGTCCGACCCCTCATACACCACTTCGTCTGGCACAATCTGCTTATGAGGAGTTCACAAGGAGGGGAAAATGGTTGTGGGAGAAGAAAAGTGTGGATGGAGTTCTCAGAATCATCAAAGATCAAAGCCGATACATGTCTCTCAGGAGCCCCGATCTAAGACGAAACTATGTAGCAGACACAACAAGACGTGAGGTTTCACAAGCGACAAAAGAACTTGAAAGGGATCACCTCTCACTGCTTATGAAAGTCGGAGAACAACAGGAAGCATTCAAAACTTTTCAGGAGATCATGAATCAAGTTGACAGGCACGACGATGGAAGTTACTTGCCATCACTACCAAAGAAACCAACTGTAAAAATACTGAAACAACTGAACGTCCTACACCACTTCATTTTGTGGGATGTAGGCAAGGACATTCTTGGTGAACGTTGTCCCAAGATGACTGACAAAGTCTGGTTCGACCTTGAAGGTGGATATTTAGGATTTATTAAGTTTGTTCAGGATCTGGCAAGAAACGTGATCAAAGCAGTGGCTACTGCCAAAGCTGCTGCAGCTGCTTCCACTACTGCTGCTGCAGCTGCAGCTGCTAAAAAGGATGTCAATGTAAATCGAAAGGCACTAGCAAAGATTGCAGTATCCCTGCAACGAATTATTGCTGCCCGATGGTACTTATGTGAAGTGAAAGGAAAGGCTGGCTACATTGCAGCAAATCAGAAGGCAAAAATACACCAAAAAATTGTTTTTTGCCTCTTAGCTTTTCGTACAGTTCTACTATACATGCTGCCACAGTGTCCTCATCCATATGGTGTCCAGCAAGTAGCAGTAACTCTACCAGACTATGCAAAGCGAATGAGATTCAATCTTCACATACAACTTTTGGATTAAATTTTACATCATGTTATTGTAGTAGCACTCTTTACTTACCTTGTAACTGTTATGTACAAATGAATTTTTGTCACTGAACCTGAGTGCATGTCGAGTAAGCTGTGATGGGTAACGTACGCCTGTGTATTGGGTATGTCATATATATTAGCTATGTCAACATGGTCATCTTTGTCAATCCCCACAGGCCTGTAAGCCCATCCGCAGGGCACCGACCTGGCTGGCAACAGAGTGGAATGCACTGCGCACCGTCCTGGCTCCAGGGGGTGGCTTCTGTCACAGTGCCCCTGTTGAGTATAAAAGAGACCTTGCAGTTGCCACTTTCCACCAGAGTGGTGCCTGCTGATGATGACCCACCGCTATATAAATGAGGGTCGAAACCAGTCCAGACTGTTTGCAGGGAGAGAGTGGAGCTCTTAACTGAGCTTCAGGAGGTGATTTGCAAAAGTCAATCGGCATGGTCATCTTTGTGGAAAGACTAGGCGATAAGGCAAGCAACAGTAGAGTGGAAGACTAAACTAACTTCTGAATCAAGTAGCTAGTACCAGGAGCGCATAATGAGGTAAACAGCGGAAGAAAGGGAGGAGCGTGAAACGACCACGCAAAAGATTAAAAGTTGAAAACTTTCCCACGGTAGTCCCGTTACTATATTTAGCATGCACATGTATCGCTGTCTACCTCATTATGCGTTCCTGCTAGTACACAATGCTACCTCATTCTCAGGCTGTTTGTAGGTGGAGATAGCTATGTACTTCAAGAAACACATGCATGGCAGTGTATGCATCAGCTGTAACAGGCCTATCCCATTTCCACTTTTGAATTTGCAGTTTGTGAAGTACGTATGGGAGAAGTTGAAATAATGGAGGAGATGACATCACTTTAGTGTGTGCCACCAATGCGGCCTCATATCAATGCATACACATAACTCAAATGTACACACAAGCTCATTAAAGTTCGAAAGCAGCTGCAACAGCACAAACGCTCAGTTACAGCCCGTTTACACTCTATTCTAGCGCTCGAGCTGGATTGACACAACTCGAACTGGTTCGAATTATCTCGTAATGTAAACACGAACTGAACCGCCCCGATCCACTTCATACTGGACCACCAAACCAAACTCCATCGACTGGGTCCGACCCGGAGCGCTCCCGCCCCAAGTGTAAATGGAATCAAACCGGGGGGCATGATGGTTGCCAATAGTATTGGAACCAGATCATGAAGGGTCCACTTTCGAGACTAGGGGTTGTCATGGTGTTATATATCAAACATGACTAGTTTCGTGAGGATGTGGTCTGGGCACGTGACTAATCATGAACTTTGACCCCGAACCACACCTACATGGAGCACTGGTGTGACGTAGTGTAAACGCACCTCTGTGACAGACTGGCATTTATATGTGTAAATGTGTGAACTACACCTATGTGTGGGACTAAGGATTTGCTGTTTAGTGCTTAGGGTTGTTTATGTGCTAAGGATTAGAACGCTGCCATGTTAATGTGTTGTATTTAATTTACTGTAGCTGTTGATTGTGGTTTCCTTTTGTGGACTATAGGTTGCTAGGGAGGAAAGTATAAATGCCGAGTTCTTATTCTTGTAATTGTCCATCTTGTATCGTCTTTGGTCATATGTGAGTCTATTAAAGTATTGGTTGTTTGCGACCATCAACCTCGGACCTCTTGTTAGCTAAATTAGACCGTGCGTGATCGTTCTGCTGCGAGTCAGAGCAGAGTCTATCACAACCTCCCAGATCGATCTGCGTCAAACTGGAGCGAATCCGCCGTTCTCAGTCTGCAGTGTAAATCGGCTGTTAGCTAGTCTTCTCAGTAGCTTTGGCTTACAGATTCGCAGGCATTTCTACCTCCCACCCAGCTGCCCTTCCTTTACTTATTAATCCCTCTCCATCGACGTGATCAGTACGGAATTGGGCCAGGGTGGAGGTGTACCCTCCACTCCTAATTGAATTATCCTCCCGGGCACCAGGGTGTTACCTGGCCAAAGGATATCCCAATTTCTGTACTTCCACAAATCCACACGGACAATGCATCAGGATGAAGAAGCACCACATGCAATATACAGGATGGGCCTTTAGGTGAGCAGTGTATATCAAAATTTACTGCATAAAAGTGTCAAGCGCGTACCTGCATGTTGCAAAGCGGGTCAGTCCCTCCTTGAAGATGTATATCCTCAGGGGGTCATAGCATGAGACGTAGACATACACCCTCAGGTCAAACTTGCTCCCATTGATCAGAAAGGGATCTGCCAGGTACCTGCACACACATAGCAACAAGCTTACAGTTTGTAGTTGGGCAGCTGTTTTGACAAAAGGACTCATACAGCCTTCTTTTCACATTGAAAGGAGGTTGCTAAATATTGCTGGATAGCTAGCCTCGTTCCCAGGCCGTTTTGGGAGGGAGAAACGAGGAGAGTTAGCATGCCTTCAAAAAGCTTTTAAACCCACCATTTCTGATTCTCAGGGTCAGGTGTCAATAAACCACGTTATTTTTTATTGGGGGTGAATTCAAATGCAACAGGCATTGATGGGCTCAGCTGATTCATTCACACCATTAGACATGCAGACAGCTATAAAATCGCAAGGTGATTGCTGAGCACTTGGCAGACGGCAGTCACGACACAAGTGTTTGACTACAACATGGCAACTCGTCCTCAGGCCATTTCTTCTCCTACAAAAGGTCTGGGAACAAGACTAGGGCTTGTTCTACTGGCACACCTCTGCACAATCACTGGCTTCTTCTTGGGGATCTGGTCCCACCTGTGCACCACACGAATGCCAATGCCCCTTGCCGCTGCAGGCTACAGGAGGACAAGAGAGAATCAGTTTGGATCAGCTGAGGCCTCCACACAATGCAGCTATGTATGTAGCTTGTGTGCTGCTCCTCTGCTAGCCTCGGTCCCAGGCTCTCTCCTCAGAGCCTGGGAACGAGGCTACTCCTCTGCCATGGGCTTATGCAGCAAGAACCTGGATATGCTGCTGGAATATTTGGTATTGCAAGTGGTCAGGGAAAGCTGGTGGTTGGTCTGGCCGGTGGGTACAGCCAGAAGGTTTACTGGCCGGTGTGATGGTTGCATACTGGTTTGAGGATCCACTTCTTTCTGTGGGTCCCTTCCTCCCACTCCCTCTTAAGCTGCTTCATGTCCTGCGGGAGCACAAATGTCTGGGGGACAAAGTCACACTCCTAAGGAGAGAAAGTGAGAGATCTGAGGTGAAAGTGAGAGATCTGAGGTGAAAGTAAGAGATCTGAGGTGAAAGAGAGGAACCTTTAGCTCCCGAGGGTGAGTGAGATTATGGCTGAATCTTAGGTGCTGGCTATGAAAGGCTTGTGCAGATCTAGAGTGGAAGATACAACCTCATCCAGGGACATGCTTTTATTGAGATTGCTTACCTTCTTTCCCACACGGGCCTGCATCTTGGAGAGGTTTCTCCACAGTCTGTCTTTCCTGCCAATCTGGAAGGTGCCAGGAAAATGGTTCACCTGGCCACAGGGGAGAAATGTATAGTGGTCAGATGTGTTGAAGGCGTTTCAGCAATGTGACAGACATACACAGGAGAGCTACATGTATACACTGAACAAAGTCTTTCGGTGAACCTTCTGGTACTCTCTGATCCCCTTGAACGCCTCTGACTTCATGTGCTTGCCCCAATACCCCATCCATGCATTGCCACCTGCAGATCCAACCATACACACATCAATGACCAGCAACGATACCAGCACAGATGAAGTAAAGACTTAGGCATAAGAGGCACCTATACATCAAGTAGAGTCACTGCCACTTCAAATCTTGATGGCTACGACCCTGTTATGATGTCTGCATACAACTTGTTCAGCTTCTCTTGTCTCAACATTACTGAAAGCCGCTTACTTGTGCATTCTGAGAATCCAACTCTGGCAATGCACATCCTGACCACATTGGGTGTGATTGTGCTCATCTTCCACTTGAGCAGGGCACGCTTGGACTTGGGGAGGGAGGAGTCTGCAAGCAACAGGAAGACTCAGTCAGGATCACAACAGCAGGCAGGCCAGAAGAATGTTTGGTTCATCAGCTAGCTATACAGCCTTGTATTATGCTAACACCCAGGAGGCCGGTATGTAGCCTCGTTCCCAGGCTCCTGTGCGGGAAGAGCCTCGGAATGAGGCTAGCCTGCATGCAGACTACCACCAGCATTGAAAGCACATGCGTGCATCATGTGTGATCGATTTTTAGGTTCAAAACAACCTGCACAATTCACAATCAAAACCTGTTCTATGGTGATACTTGGCTCTGGTGATGCCCAACAAGATTCATGCACAAGCATCATGTATATGCATCATGGATATAAATATTATGGAGTAGAAGGTTGTGTGTGGGAGATGAGCAACTCACAATTCTCATGTGGCAGTGGGAAGTGGATGGTTGGGGGGAGGCCTGTGAAGAGGCTGGGAGTGAGGGGAGGAGAGGGCTGGTCTGAAGCCTGTGGGGTGCCTCCACATTCTGGACCAACCTCCTCACTAGACTGGACTGTGGTCTCTAATGGAGGAATTTTATCCTGAGCCGAAAGCAAGGAGGGAGCAATGGCGGCAGCACTTGACGTATGCGGAATAGAAGAGACGTTGTCTTGCAACAGACTTCCCAGTTCTGCAGGAGGGAAAGCAGCACCTGTCCTCCCCACTGCTGTGTCTGATGCTGACACCTCCACTGTTGGGAGAAAGGGGTCATCCCGGATTCTACGGGAGTTTTCATTAGCTCTTAGCAGATCCTGAGAGCAACTGTCATTAACTGTAATGGACCTCATTCTTTGGCCAAGTTCTTTAGAGAAACAAGGACGAATGTGTGTAGCTGTGCTGTTGAGAGAATCCAGCATTTTGAACCTCCAACAGCCATCAGTGTCACTAGCTGCATGCTCCCTGGAACTATCAAGTAGCACGCTTTTGGCAGCAGACTTCTGGACACACGTAAGGGGGTCTCTGGTTCCGCCTCCCTCCATCAACGTATCATCACGCAATTGTTCATCAGCGTTATCTTCAAAATCAGTAAGTTCCTCCTCAAAGAGAGCTCCACTCCCTTCTGCACTCCCACAGAAGTCATCCTCCTCCATGATGTCCTCAAGGAGGCTGGCAAGCTCAGCATCTGTGTGCATGTGTGTGTGTGTGTGTGGGAGGGGCTATATTATAGCAGTATTCACACAGTGACTGCAACACATGCTAACCTTCTAGAGAAATGCTGTCTCCCAAGAAGCTTGCATCCAAGCTTATGCCATCTGATTCATGCCCACTAGTGCTGCTGCAGCGTGATAATGCATTTGCCGATCGGTGTTTTCTGTGAGAAGACGATGTCTTGTATCTATCTTCAGAAGCTGTCCGACGTGAGGAAGATAATGAGTGATGCCGCCTCCTTCGAGATCGAGATTTGGGACCTTCTTCAGCTGTGTGGGTGTGTATGAGAGCAGAAGTGAGGGACTGAGGTGAGACACTGTCAATCTTCGCTGTAGTGCAGCCTGAGGTTTGAGCCTGTTGACCTGATTCCTGTCTCAGCGTCAAGGGTGTTGGGTGGATGCTGTGCCTCTTTTCCAGAAGTGGCTGCCGGGGAGAGGATTTGCTTGGAATGGACTGGTGACCGTGCATTTTCAGTTGTGATGATGCAGTGATGTGGAAGGGGAGAGGTTGTTGACGAAACTGTGACGTTTCAACCCTCATTTTGGTCTGTGACCCCAAAGATTGTGTACTAGGTAGTTTTAGACTACGTTTGTGTAGATCTGCTATAGCAGTAGCACCAGGAAAGATTTCAGTGGCTTTACTAAGGTATCTCTGTTCTATGAATCTGTCGGAAAACAACTTCTGCCCTTGTTGGTGGCTTTCAGATACGTTTCTGGTTCCTGCCAGGCTACGGTTTCCTGCACCTGTGCATGTATACGCCAACGAAGCAGGCAATCTGTGTCCGTGTTGCCACTGACGAGATCTGAGACGACTGGAAGTGTCTCCGCAACTCGTTTGTGCTCGCGCTCTCCCTTTGAACGTTTGCATCTTCCCATCAAATCATCTGAAGCACTCGTGCATGATTGATGCGAGCCTCTCTCCGCAGGGACTGGGTTGGATCATCGAGCTCCACGCGCAGTTCGCAGTTAGTTTTGTACACCGGTACCGGCTAGCAGGTCACAGGTGAGATTTGTTTCTTCATCTTTTGTGTTGCCATGGAGATGCTTAGAATTACGTCAGGGACTCTCCCCTTGACTTACGTCATTGCTGAGAACAATGGCGGATCAGGAAAGAGAACGAGGCTCCTCATCTGGTGAAAGAGAGAAGGAAAGCGCTCCAAAGCTTGGGAATGAAGGACCCAATTTACGTCCACAAGGTGAGGCCACTGTGTAAGTCGTCATCAAGGGAGGTTTCTTATGTCTTAGTTTCAAAGTTTGGTGTCGTCATAATTTATATAGGTGGATACCAGTTTGATTTCCTCAACTGGTTCTACTGGAGTCTCTGGTGGCAGCAGTACTGGGCATCTCTCCAGGTCTCTCAGTTCTGTGGGCCCCCAGGAGGGGGTTTCCCTAGTGTCAACCCATGGGCAGTACCCCCTTCAAGTTCTACAAACGCTGAACAGCAGAACAGAGACGCACAGGATGCTGCAAGTAGGCCGGATCATGTGACCGATTACCAGCAGCAGTGGATGCAGTACTACAATCAGATGAATGCAAATACGAACCAGCAGCCGCAGCAACATATGCCACCGTTTCCCCAGCAACCATTTGCCGGAGGAGGAGATGCCTATCAGAGGGGTGCTGGTGTAATGGGGCAGCAGCAAGCCAGACCTGGACTCACACTGAGAATAAGGATGATATCAGGTGGGCCAGCCACAGAGCAGCTAATGCATGAAGGGGTGATTGAATGAAACTCATGTGATTAGAGCCCTCCCTCCCTCCTAGGATTTGAGGTGTACATTGGGTCCGTGTGGAGGCGTATTCTGGCAGAGCTCATTGATCTCTTCCTGTTTGGGATTGTGCTGAAACTCTACCTACCAGAGGTGGATTTCAGGTGTGTGTGTGGGTGGGTGGGTATATGTGTGGGTGTGTGTGTATGTGTGGTGTGTGTGTGTGTGTGGGGGTGGGGGGGGGGGGGGGGGGGTGGGTGTGTGACTGTGTGTGTGTGTGTGTGTGGGTGGGTGGGTGTGTGACTATGTGTGTGTGTGTGTGGGTGGGTGAGTGTGTGACTGTGCATGTGGGTATGTGACTATGTGTGTGTGTGCGTACAATGCCGTGCATCCGTGCTTGTGTTTGGGATAGCTTGTGTGAACAGTGTCCAGGCGAGATTCACTCGTCGTACTCCACTCATGTGCACAGAATCCCTGAAGTGATATTTGAGGGATCCAACGTGTGGGTGAACCTGGAGGAGGAGGAAGCCCTGGACACGAAGGACACCCTCACCCTGTTCCTCTACTCCGTACTGTTGCAGCGGCTACTGCATGCCCTCATGGAGGTCAGGAACTCACAGTGTACTAGTAACTGGAGAGCTATGCGGTGACTGTAGGCTTGTGTACAGTTACATGTATCATGCTCAAAATTATGCCAGCATAATAATTGCACACAAGCCTAATCACCGCCTATGTGGACAAATTAGTTGCCCTCAGTAACAATTCCATTAGGCAGTAGCCATATTGCTTACTGGCTCAAACTTGAGCGTGTGCAAAGAGTGTCCAAACCCCACGAGGCCAAGGATTAGTTGGTAGAGATTGTGCCTGACGGTGTGAACCTCCCTCCTTCCTGTAGACTGTATGGCTGACGGCGTTCTCCTGCACCCCTGGGAAGTGGTTGATGGGGCTCCGGGTGTGCCGGTGCTCTGCAGTTCACTACACCCGAACAGCTCCCGGACAGTCCATCAGGATTGAGCCTGGTGGAAAGCTACCCTTCTTGCTGTAAGTACCCTATGGTAGCAAGGGGAGTGGAGCAAACGCTGCCTTTGAAACTACAGAGGAGTGGGAATGGAATGAGGGAAACCTCCCAGCATGACATTGTGTGTGCCATCTCAGAGCATTCATTTGGATATCACTATCATCGAACCTCATTCTCAGGCCATCCACCATCCAGTTTTTGTAGTCTGCCAATCTGGAATTCTTCATCACGTGATCATGAGTGACATCAGGGCATGGAAGTACGTGGTGGGGGGGAGGGGTCCCTGTGAAGGCCTATCTTGTGTCCATGCTATAGGCTTGTAAATAGCACTCGTTTGGGACACCAGGGAAGGGACACCATAATCAGCACCTCCCTCTGTCTATATGGGTACCAGGGACACCGTAATCGGCACCAACTTCTGCCACGTCATAAGTCAGGGCTGTGAAGGTACCCACAATACTGTGTCTCACAACACACACACACACACACACACAGCATTCTCTTCCGATCCATTTTCAAGGCGACTGTCAGTCTCTTCTGCCCACTCATCGTCTTCTTCTTCTCCCTCACCAAGGGCAGGACAAAGTACGACGAACTCTTCCAGTCGGCCGTGGTGGACACGTACACACTGCACCGTCCCGTGTTTGTCACTGGTCAGAACCAAGCGCGACCCCACATCCAGGTGGGGTGACCCGAGGAACAGAACTATCATTTCAGCACCACAAACAGCACAGTTGCACAATCATACCTACTTTGTTATAACGAGTGCAACCCCAAGACTTGCTTCACTTTGTATGAATTGTGTCCGGTGTAATTCATCTGATAGTCCACGACTATGCATGAGTGGGCAGCAAATGGTTCTACTCAATATCAGCTATTTGGATTTTTGTTATCACAGAACGTGTAAGGTGGCCTTGTTCCCCCCCCCCCCCCCCCCCCCCCCCCCCCCCCGCCCAGTTTTTGCCACTTGCAGTACGGAGGCATTCTCCGTGCAAACAAAAATGGTGCAGGCCTAGGAATGAGGCTACGTGTAAGGACCCCAGCTATAGTTGCCACACCTAAGGCACATGCAATTTAATTATTCCAAAAATGAGTAAATAGTTATTGACATCGCTGCAGTAATATCACAATCATGAGTGATCGAGTACATGATGATTGGAGTTGTCAGCAGATAACATTAACTAGTGCCTATTATAATGAGGTATGCACTCCTGCTAGCAGCTAATGCAGAGCATTGAGGGAGGTCGCTGAGATCATGTTAGTTGGCTGCTTGGAGTAGCAACGCTAACATCTGATGGCAAAGAGTGGCTTTGATTTTGCCCAGGGAGTTGCTCGGAGACAGCGTTTGATTTCAAGCATCCCCTGAGATGGAAGAGTGGGACACTGATAGGAGAGGCAGACAGCTAGCTGCTGCTGCTTGTGAAGATGATTAATAGCTGATCACTTCATGGTCAGCATAAAAGAACTTCAAGCTGTAGGTTAAATTTTGAACCAAAAACCATGACAAAAATGTGGCTGGCCCAGTTAAGGACATCATTCATTATAAATGTATCATTAGCTAGCATGTTCCTGATCACATTAGGCCAATGTTTGAGCTAAGTACTATGCTAAGTATCTTGGGCTAGGAATGAGATACAAGGCTGGGAATTGCACCATTGTGATCAGCATGAATGGTGCTTTCTAATGATGTCTGTTTTGCTGTAGGTTGAATTTTGACCCAAAATCATGAAAAACCATGGATTATAGCCTTTGGTCGAGTGCGATTTTTGGCAAAAATGTGACCGACATGAAAAATCATTTCAAGGATATCTTTTGAATGCTCTTTTCATGCTGATCACAATGGTGCAAATCCCAGCTTCATATCTCATTCCTAGCCCAAGATACTTAGCATAGTACATAGCTGCATGGCTACTACATATGCATGTATGAAAGACATGCTGTATCGAAACATGAAGCTTGGTATTGTGCCATTGTGATAAGCATGAACAGAACCTTCAACTGACAGAACCTTTGCTATTTATTTACAATCCTGCATCCGCATCATTCCGATCCGTTGACATACCATTTTGTTGGACAGTGTGGAGATCTTGCAGGCGATCATGCTGACCAATTTCTTGAAGTGGAGATGTTTCCTGTGGTCTTTGCGCTTCAGGATAGTGTGAAAGGCAGAGCAGCCCAGCCTGGCCATGTGCAGGGGGTGGTGTGTGTGATGTGTGGTGTGTGTGTGGTGTGCATGTGGGTAGTGTGTATATAGCTCAGAGAGTCAGAAGCATCATACACAAAGTTGCTTGCTGTAAGTCCTATAATAATCAACCCGGGCTCTCCCAGGCCTAGGATTTAGTTGTGCATGCAACTGAAATGGGCACAGGATTGGAACACGGCTATGCTCATGTGACACCTGCTCCCCTCCCACAGGGGACGGCAGGCAGCCACCCTCCCGCAGGTGACAGCAGGCAGCCACCCTCCCACAGGGGATGGCAGGCAGCCACCCTCCCGCAGGGGATGGCAGGCAGCCACCCTCCCACAGGGGATGGCAGGCAGCCACCCTCCCGCAGGGGACAGCAGGCAGCCACCCTCCCGCAGGGGATGGCAGGCAGCCACCCTCCCGCAGGGGATGGCAGGCAGCCACGTACCCTCCCGCAGGGGACAGCAGGCAGCCACCCTCCCGCAGGGGACGGCAGGCAGCCACCCTCCCGCAGGGGACGGCAGGCAGCCACCCTCCCGCAGGGGACGGCAGGCAGCCACCCTCCCGCAGGGGACAGCAGGCAGCCACCCTCCTGCAGGGGACAGCAGGCAGCCACCCTCCCGCAGGGGACAGCAGGCAGCCATGAGTCTGGCAGGCTGGATGTGTGGATCACACGTCAGGTAGGAAATTCCCCAGCCCAAGCCATTATGCACGTAGAACAACAGGTGTGCCATGACATAGGATGGGCTTTCATCCTCAAATCTAGAGCTACTACGTAGCTGGCACGGATCTGATTTGTCCCACCAACATCTACAAAGTCAAGTTAGTGAACATATCAACACATTCCACAGTGGATAGGTAGAGCTTACCATGTGCAAGCAAGCCAGGGGATGCTGAATCTTGATCTTCCAGTACCAGCATGCTGCACACACATACAGCATGTTTCAGTGACCTACACAGTCTACCAGGACGGGTGTTGTGTAGCCTTGTACCCAGCCCACATATCACATTGCAGCTTTGGAGAAAACTTGGGAGATGAGAGGATTTTGTATGTGATACGTTGCCACTGTGCTGTCTTATCTACCTGATGAAAGGTATATATACTAACGACACCATGGAATGCTGATCGTTTGCATCACTGCATGAGCTGGGGAACCAGGAAGATGACCACTTAGCTTGCAGGAAGATAGACGTCACAGTGGCACCTATCACACGTAAAATCCTGCAAGGCTTTCCTTCCCATTTTTCTCCATGCAAGAGAACCCTGGACAGAAAGCCAGGGTACAAGTCTTGGTGTAATAGCTGAAAGCTAGCCTCGTTCCCAGTCCCACGCCCAGCTTTTCGTCGCTTGCAGTACGGTACCGTACTAAGCAGCGACGAAAAGCTGGGCGTGGACTGGTACGAGGCTAGCTGAAAGCCTCACTTTAGCCTCAAAAACCGAGTCCAACCAATGGAATCTTTGTACGTGTTCCCGTCATCCACATGTCCAGGAGCATTAGCGTATGTTACAGATCTGAAGGCACTAGCCTCGTTCCCAGGCCCGAGACGGCCTGGGAACGAGGCTATGAAAGCACATACAGCTGAATGCCAATTTGCATGTGGTGGAGCAGTTTGTACTCTGTTGACAATGCACACATGAATTTTGTGGGAAGTTAACATTTCAGTAATTCTCCCATGATCAAGAGAGAAAATTCTATACTGCTCCCATACTACCTTTCTTTGCCAATTGAACCATGGGTGTCTGAGGCTAGTACTTCGCTCACCGGTGTCAGTTTTCTTCTTGCCACATTGTAGAAATGCTGGATAGACTCCACCACAATCTCTAAACGTTGAAGAAAAGTTGTTTTCCAAGCCTGATATTTTGATATCTTGAGGGAATGGCTGGAGAACTATACGTAGGTTTGTTCACACAATACATTGAAACAGAAAAAGAATTCACAAACAAAAATGCCTGGCTAACCTTTACTATCCTTAGATACACTGTTAAAAGAATACATACCTGCACAGGGAAAGGAATTGAGAAGGGGGACATTGTGATGTCTCCCTCCTGCATTGCCATCCCTTTGCAGATTGTGTGTTCGACTGGACAGCCTGCTGGACAGCAAATCATCAAAACTCACGGAAAAAGAACTTTGTGTATCTTCTGCAGCGATTCCCGAGTGAGAGAGCTTTGACATTAGCAACAAACTTGATGGCCGCCAGTAGGAAGCCCTGGTAGACGTTGATCATCACTGCCTTCTCTGAAAGCATCTGTACAATATATTATCCAAGAAAACGTTTCTTAAGAACTTCGTCAATTTTTGGCTACATTTTGCTTCAATAAGTTGCTCCAATTTTCTCTCAGCAGGAACTGGGATGATCAAGGAATGAGGTCTAGGCTACGTGAACCCAGACTTTGGGAGTAATCTCTCAAAGCCTGGGAGGACTTCACACGTGATACCTTGCCACAGGGATGTCACATCTACAGATTCAAGGTAATGGTGCCACGTACGGAACACTCGTCATTGTCAGTGTGAGCAGGAGAACCAGGAAGATGCAAGATGGCAAGGCATCACGTGCAAAATCCTCCCAGCTTTTCCTTTGGGTTTCCCCAAAGTTGTGAGGACAGCAGAAAACCTGGGTACAAGGTTTGTAATTTACCTCACAGTCCAGTAGGATTGGCAGACACCTTAGGCGAACCGCCCTAGCATAGACAGAACATCAAACACTTAAGAATGGTACTTTATAGGTTTGTATACACTCACTACAACCCACTCTCGTGTTATGCGGAAGAGGTTGTGAAATGGCTTGGAGTGTTGGACAATCGTCATGTTGTCCTGGATACCTGTTGATGACAACAAGAGTAGTTGCTGCTGAAGGCGTAACTGAGAAATCATTCGCTGCATCAAAAAAAACTTACACTTTTTGGTGTATCTGGAATAGTCATAGTGGACGTCAAGAGTCTGGGTGTTGAACATCAGACCACACCAACCAATCGATTGCACTACAGGAGGTTTATCACATGACCTGTCACATGATTTAGGTTTAGTATCTAGGCCCTCACCACAATATATACTGCAAGCAATGATGTGGTGGCAGCCTGGTTATGAACTATCACAAGACTGTCACATGACCATTTCAGGACCATTAGTACCTTCCTTCAGGACCCTGAGAGTGCCATCCTCTAGCAGCTCAAAGTTGGTTTCGGTCTTCCCTGGACTGACCCTGCAGTTGTACTCTGGAATCCCTGTACATTGAACACAACCATAACCCAGGGTTAGAATGTAGAACGAGTGTTCTTTCCTGATGTCCTGAAGAGTAAATGTTTTTGGATGCTAACCTGCAGTCAAGGTGGTGAAGAACTGCCTGGCAATCTCGGGCTCTCGTGTGATGAGCAAAAAATCATCCACAAAACGCATCAGCAGCTGTGGTGGCAGAGTGTCGTATTGCCGAACATTAGGTGGGCTGGGTTGGACGTTTCTGTCACTTGCTAGATACTTCCCACTGCATGGTTGGGGTCCTGCTACTACTATACACGATACACCAAAACCCATTATCAATGCCTGCAGCTCTAGTACTGGATATACGTATCATGCTAACACAACTAGCACGGACCACAAACTAAATTCTTACTCCATTCCGCAGCTCCACATTTGGCAAACACCTTCCCTCCATGTCTCCATAGTAGAAACTGCATTCAAAACACACGAGTGATAGCACAACCACCTAGTCCCTGATGGAGGACGTACATACCCACACAGCAGAGTCGAGAGCCGTGATCCCTGTGGAATTCCTTGCGTTTGTTTCAGGTACCGAGTCCCCACCTGTCATAGTTATAGCAGACTACTATGCTACATAGCTATAGGTATCATGGGCTAGGAATGAGATACAAAGCTGGGATTTGCACCATTATGATCAGCATGAATGGAGCATTCCAATGATGTTCATATTGCTATTGGTTGAATTTTGACTCAAAATCATGGATGCCTTTGGTTGCAATTGAGTGTGATTTAACTATAACTATAACATTAAAAGTCACTTTTAGCACATCAGTTGAAGGTTGTTTTCATGCTGATCACAATGGCACAATAAATATCTCATTCAAATGCATGGATAAAATATTTAGACAATACGGAGTAGGAATTATGCCAGAGAATGATCGGGATCTATTTAGAGTTGATCAATCAAATTAGTTACACATTGCTTCCTGTAGGGCTCACCTTGACAATATTCCAAAAGAGATGCTTCTTCAGAAGTTCCAAGATTTTGCTTCTGTACACAATTGGATAGAACACCTGTGATCAACCAGTTGTGTGTGTGTGTGTGTGTGTGTGTGTGAGGAGGAGCCTGAGTGACAGCCTCTCAGTTGCATGCATAATTTCGAAAACCTTGGTAACATTTTGCCATAGTATTGGCAAGGCTTTAAGTTGCTTTGTTTCAATCACAGTGAAGCACAACTGGGTGAACTTGACATACTCTTTCACTCCAGGCTACTGACAAGTTTCATATGCAAAGTCATGTGGCAGGGGTGAAGCTCACTCTTCTGGTAGGGAAGTGAAACAAAGCTTGGTAGAATACTGATCACCAGGTTTCCTGGCCTGGTTCCCAGGCGCTCGGTATCGAGCTCCTGGGAACCAGGCTACAGGTTTCCTGGTAATTGTGCATATGCGAATGGTATATATACCAGGCCTTTCTCTCCTCCTCCGCACCGTTAACAGCATATGTATGGACTGGTGTGTAAGGTTAAGCATCTCTCAGCATGCCAACTTACCATGTCTGTCAGAATTGAGTTTCTCAGAGAAGTGCTTTGAGAGAGACTACTGGCAAAGGAGTGGAATGGCTCACTCTGCGCTGCAGAGCACAACACAGGATGGTCAATAACAAATCAACTAATCCCAGTTTAAGGTAGTAAACATGGGTACCGCGATCTCCGAAACCAAGTTGATGGATAAATGGGCAGCATCAAAGCGTACACAAGTTTCAGCAATACTTTGCATCAAACTGCTCCCTCTGCTTGAAAATGCCCTAAAACTCAATTTTAAGGCCCTCTACGAAACTGAAAATTTGGACCCTCTCCAAGGCCCCACCCACACTCTGACCCCATCATCAATACACACACAAAACAGGCCCCAAAACTACGGATGGATTTACCACCTGCTCTCCTCACTTGCAGGCTACAGCCCAAAACTCACTGCCACCCTCAAAAACAGAGGTTTGGCTACCCTAGGCTTTCAAAAAAAATTCCACGCACACCAACTAAAACCGACTCAAGCCAAGGCCAGTTTCCAAAAGGTCAACCTACCCCCTGCAAAAATAGGGATGCTTTTCCACGTTCACCTCTCGGTTACCGAGTTTTGGCCACACATCTACTCCCTCTCACCAGCCCAGTCCAGCTACCAAACCAGCCAAATTCGCCCTAACACGAAAATGGGCGGGGCCTGTAATGCCGAAAGGTCAACTCTCTAGAGTACCTTGGCCAGGGAGCTGTCGGAGGCTGTTCACTTTCCAGGCTGTTCTTCGGCCACTTCAGCAGACCCACAAACATTCCTGCTCACTCCACCTAGCTATTCACACACAGATAGCCCATCGCCACATTCAATCAGCTAGAATAGCTTCTTACTTAAAAAAAAAATAAAAAAAAAAAAAAGAGTGTTCAAACAAATCTTCAAAGTACCGCACGGCCACATCAGAGTACCGATTTGAAACTCGAAAGGGCCGCTAGCCGCATCAAAGAAAGAAGCCCCCCTTGTTTATTCCGGTTGCCGCCATGGGAAAACGTAAACAGATGAATAACTCTAAATAACCGTATGCAAGTGACGTCATCTCATTAATTATTCATGAGCAAAATTGCGCGATTTCGCCAATGCCGTGCTTCCTACCTTAAGGACTGCAACCAGTGAACTATAGAAATAGCTTTCCTGGTTTCTGTGATTTTAGTGCTCAGAAACATTTTGGATCTAGTAAGGCTGCCGTACGTGGCAACTAGAGTTTCATAGCTGTTACAGTGCTCCCAGTAAAGAGAATACATTTTGGTTTCTTTGTGTATCAGACATCAAAATAAGTTGATAGAAAATGTACCATAACCTTTTGTGACCAATGAATTCAAGGAAAGGGGGCCGGCACCCGGGGCTGGCGAAGTTTCTCATTGTAGTATACTATGTGAGTTGAAAAGCATCCTCAACAGGATGCTTGTTATGTAGCTGATGAGCTCGGTTGGGGATGTCAGCTAGCTGGCTAGCTAGTTAGATCAACTCCACTGGCATTGAAACTACGCTCATTGATTAAAATGTATGCTCAAAAATCAAAAACCGTACTACCCATACTGCCTCCTATGTCCTTGTTACTGACCATTGGCAGGCAAAACAGCAAGGAATGAGATTTCACATACCTTGTTTTGTTGCAGCCTTGTGAAATACTCGCCGTATCCTGCCTTTGGAAACCATGACACTGGTGTACTTCCTTAGCAAGTAGGAATCCTGAGATAAAGAGCGAAGGAGAGAGGGAGGGAGGGAGGGAGAGAGGGAGGGAGGGAGGGAGGGAGGGAGGGAGGGAGGGAGGGAGGGAGGGAGGGAGGGAGGGAGGGAGGGAGGCAGGGAGGGAGGGAGGGAGGGAGGGAGGGAGGCAGGGAGGGAGGGAGGGAGGGAGGGAGGGAGGGAGGGAGGGAGAGAGGGAGGGAGGGGAGGGGGGAGGGAGGGGAGGGGGAGGGAGGGATCAAGGGAGGGAGGGGAGGGGGGAGGGAGGGATCGAGGGAGAGGGATGGAGGGAGGGAGGGAGGGATAGAGGGAGGAAGGAGGGAGGGATGGAGGGAGGGAGGGAGGGAGGGTGGTGGGATGAGGGGAGGGAGGGAGGGAGGGAGGGAGGGAGGGAGGGAGGGAGGGATGGAGGGAGGGAGGGAGGGAGGGAGGGAGGGAGGGAGGGAGGGAGGGAGGGAGGGAGGGAGGGAGGGGAGGGATCGAGGGAGAGGGATGGAGGGAGGGAGGGAGGGATAGAGGGAGGAAGGAGGGAGGGATGGAGGGAGGGAGGGAGGGAGGGTGGTGGGATGAGGGGAGGGAGGGAGGGAGGGAGGGAGGGAGGGAGGGAGGGAGGGAGGGAGGGAGGGAGGGAGGGAGGGAGGGAGGGAGGGAGGGAGGGAGGGAGGGAGGGAGGGAGGGAGGGGGGGGGGGGGGGGGGGGGGGGGGGGGGGGCTAGGGAACAAGGGGATGAGGGTAGTATTTGATAGTCCCAGTACCAGACCAGACCAGAGACTACACCACAGAAGTAATGTGTTCAGCTAGCTAGAAGTAACATGGCTAGCAATGATGCAGGATGGCCCACCTGGGAGAGTACTTTGTGCTGAAGTATCTGGTACAGATTGTTGGACAGAATGGAGTCAAAGCAGCTAGCAAGATCTGTACGCACAAACAATAGTGGACGGCTGCATGTGGAAGGAATGGGAGAGCAGCCATAGTCATAAGCATTAGTGCCAGTGTGCGCTGGTGGACAGAATGTCACATGGGAAGGCAGGTATAGGTACCCAATGAATCCTTCACCAAGTGCAATTCGTACACACAGCTGTTCACACAATGGCACAGAAACTGTCAGGACAAGTGTAGATAGCTAGTGCCTGGGAAGATGTCCTCACCTCTCCTCCCCCTTGAACCCTCTGGCCTTCTCTCTCAGCACAAAAGCCCTCACTTGACTGTAGATCTCATCAAACCCAGAGCAGGAGCTGCCAGTTGTCTCGGGTCTGTTGTTCTGTGTGAGGCATACAATGTGCGTGTGTGTGCATTAAATTTTGGGTTGTGCGTATGTGCATGTGCATTTGTTTTGTGGGAACATGTGTGCGTGTTGTGTTTTCTTGTATGCATTGGCGTTTAATTGTTGTGTGTACGTGTTTGTGTTTTTGTTTATGTGTATGTGCATGCTTTTTTACGTTTGTTTGTGTGTGTTTGTGCATACATTTGTGAGTATGTGTTGTCATGTGTATGTATGTATTATGGTGTATGTTAGTCTCGGCCCCAGACCCAAACCCACCCCAGCACGGATCGCATCTAGTATCACGCGCGGGGTACTAGATGCGATCCGTGCTGGGGTTGGTTTGGGTCTGGGACCGAGACTAGGTGTATGTATGTGTTATGAGTGCATGCATAGCCTCGTTCCCAGGCCTTCTGCACCTCCAGCGATCAAAAACTGGAGGTGCAGAAGGCCTGGGAATGAGGCTATGCACGCATGTGTGAGAGGAGGTAAGGACAGGTGACCGACCACCTGCCTTCTCATATGTGAGGACGTGGAACACATCTTGCAGTTGGTAGTTCACTGATTTCTGGCCTTCCATATCTCCTGGAAGTGGCAGGGGCAGTTTGACCTTTGACCCCAGGTTGACGATGGGTCTGGCCCCATTGGACTTGGGGAGAAAGCGAAGTTTTGAAATGCCGAGAGTCTTCCTGCACACTAGCTTCTGCTCCACTTCCTCCTGGGAGGGAGAAGGATGGATATCGAGAGGGAGGAGAGGGTGGAGTTATGTGAATAGGAAATAGAGGTAGGGGGAGAGGGAGGGAGCTAGGTAGGGGGAGAGGGAGGTAGCCTCTTTCCCAGGCTCTCATTCTGGTGACCGAGAGCCTGGGAACGAGGCTAGGAGATAGGAGGAGGTATTAAAACACTGAGAGTGAGAAGAGAGGAGAATGTTGTATCAAACAGTGACCAGGTATACAGCTGTTGCATACGTGCACTGACCTCAGTGATAGGAGCGAACACTCCACTCCGATCTGCAAGAGAGGAACCAGAGTCACAACAGTATACTTCTGAGGACTGATGGCTTTCATGAGACAAATTACCACCGACCCGTACTGCCTGCTATCCAGGACAATGCACTACATAGGCAAAGCAATTAATCACTCAGTAGCAGCATTTGCCTTCAAGGTCTCCCATAAGCTCATAATTTATGGTGGTAATACTTTAAGCAGTTTCTTATGGTCGGTAAACAAGAGTTTTCACTTTCGATCTGCACGTAGAGAGTGGGCAATCACAATCACAAATAAACAGAAACTGCATACATAGCTACGTACGTAGCTAAGGGAACACAAACCACGCACCTTCCAGAGCCAGTTTGCACAGTCTTGCCCACACAGGCTTGCGGTAGTAGAACACGTGATTGTGGTGGTCGCTGTGTTCTGTGACGTAGAAGAATGCCTGAAGGGAGAGAGTGGTGCCGGCGATTTACAAAACAGATGAGTATTTTGGTGGTGGGGAACTTCATTAATGGGAGAGAGGAGTTGGGGGAATGTTGGTGAGAGAGTTGGTGGAGGAGAGAGAGGAGTTGGGGAACAATGGTGAGAGAGTTGTGGGGAACGGAGAGAGGATTTGGGGGAACGACGGTGAGAGAGATGGATGGAGGGCAGAGAGGAGTTGGGAGAACGATGGTGAGAGAGTTGTGCAGAAGGCAGAGAGGAGTTGGGGGAATGATCGTGAGAGAGTTGTGGGGAGGGGAGAGAGGAGTTGGGGGAACAATGGTCAGAGAGTTGGGGGGAGGGGAGAGAGGAGTTGGGGGAACGATGATGAGAAAGTTGGATGGAGGGCAGAGAGGAGTTGGGAGAATGATGGAGAGAGAGTTGGGGGAGGGGAGAGAGGAGTTCATGGGAGGGGTGATCAATTTGCTGAACTTCACCTTGATGGCTGCAATCACGACTTTAGTCATGAGCCACATCAGCCATTTGTAGAAGTGGGGAACGGCTGACAAGTTGAACTGATTCCCACACATGATCCAGCCAATTTGAGACAGCTGTGTGTGTTCAGGGAGGGAGGGAGGGAGGGAGGGAGGGAGGGGGGAAGGAGGGAGGGAGGGGGGGAGGGAGGGAGGGAGGGAGGGAGGGAGGGAGGGAGGGAGGGAGGGAGGGAGGGAGGGAGGGAGGGAGGGAGGGAGGGAGGGAGGGAGAGGGGGGGAGGGAGGGAGGGAGGGAGCAAGGGAGGGATGGAGTGAGCGCGCGAGGGAGCAATCGAGGGAGGGTGGGAAGAAGGAAGGGAGGAAGGAAAGAAAGAAGGGAGGAAGGAAAGAAGGAAGAGAGGAAGGAAATTTAAGAAGGGTATGTGGTCTATCCAGATGAGCTACGTCGATCCACACTCTAGTCCTCCATCACCTTTATCCCCTGGTCCATTTGCCTCAGTGACATACTCTCCCACCTCCGGAGACCCACAAACATTCTCAGATGTGCAGTAAGTTAAGGGAGCCAACGGAGTCAGGAAGGAGGGAGGGAGGGAGGGAGGGAGGGAGGGAGGGAGGGAGGGAGGGAGGAGGGAGGGAGGGAGGGAGGGAGGGAGGGAGGGAGGGAGGGAGGGAGGGAGGGAGGGAGGGAGGGAGGGAGGGAGGGAGGGAGGGAGGGAGGGAGGGAGGGAGGATGGATAGGAGAGATGGATGGATAGGAGAGTGGGTGGGAGGTAGGGAGAATAATTAAGCCAGTGAGTAACCTTGCTAAGCAATGATTGAGGCCATATATGTGCAAGAATGGACTGTGCAGCTGCTCTGTCACAGACTGGAGGATATGTGTGAAGAAGGTGTGCCTGTTCTCTGCCGAACCCCACATCTCAGCTGGAACCACGTGCCGCACAACACTGGCCAGAAATTTGTGTACCTGAAGTGGCAGACTCACTAGGTACAGGGCATGCACTTGCTGGGGTAGCCAACTTTGCATAGATATGAAGGAAGGTACTAGAGTCAAATTATTCTATATACTGACTTGCTCGTGGGAGGTGTAGGAGGATGTGAGGAGTGTTTGATACTCTTTCCTGCTGTGAGAAGACAGCTGTCCCGTGTCTCCCTCCCTCACACCCTAGGGATCGGGAGAGTGGAGGGCATGCATGTCTATATATGGATGTTTCGTTGTGGACCAAGCCTCAGGGTATACATGCAGTGGATGCAATACCTACTATTGTAGGGGGTGAGAACCACAACACAAACAGCTTATGAAAGCTGCGATACACAAATGTATACAGCAGAGAAATGTGTGAACAACTGAAGCATATTGATGGTTGCAAGAAGACTTGTTTGAAAGACTCTTGCAAGCTTCTTGAACACCTTGGAGATCTTATAAACTACATCTCCCTTAGTCCGCTAGGCTAGGTGTTAATTTGGAGACTCCTGATGTGCAGGACACACATTTCAACCAATGCCATGATCATGCAGTTACACTGGGTTGATCACGATTGGAAGAACAATACTACATAGTGCTTTTATACCAGCACAGTTTTTTCATGTCAACCTCATTCCCAGGCCAGCTTGGTTGGCATGGGAATGGATGTGTAGCTCCTACCTCAGGTAAAGGGCAGTGGTGGTCCAGAATGTAATGGTAGCGGCACTTCCTGTGAGCAATAAAGATCATTTTCAAGCAGGTGGTGAGGAAACTAATCATGCAGTGGTTTTGTTCACAAACAGCGGCCTGGGAGATCTGGTCATGTGCATGACCCCTCTGACTATGCATGTGTACCTTAATTTGCACAGCGATCAATACTTCTTGTAGTCATGTCAACACGCATGTATGTATATACATACATACACATTGAAGTACCCCCCTCACACTTTAGATCATGTAACTCACTTGTGATTGGTGATCATCTGCCGAAACACTGGCACAATGGACAGCAGTCTTCTCGACAACCTCGAGTCTGCAGCCTAAGACATTGCACGGAATATAAACATTTTCTGGGACTCGAGAGTCTCCCCGCCTAAAGTTGAGATTCAGTCTTACCCTCCTTCTCCTTGCTCGTTTGCGAGGTGGCGCTCTCTTGCCCTCAAACACAGCTTTGACCAGTTTTCTTCCTCCGCTGTTTCCAATACCAACGGTCTTCAGTATGTCTGGGTATGCACACAAGACCAGTGTTACCTACGTACATTGCTGGTATTAAGTTTGCAAGCTATTTTGAGCATGATGTAGTCACATTGGACTTAAATGGCATTCAGATGGCCACAACTAAGGGCAACTTTGACAAAGAAGGGAACAAGGGCATAAAATTAATGCAGGTGTGGTATAAATGAGAGGAGAAATGGACTTGTACTCTGGTGCCAGCTACAAAGACAGCTGTGATGGTCCTCTGTACTGAAGACATCCTTATCAGGGGCGTCGGAGCACTTTAGCTTTGGTCAGGCAAACCAATGGGTGCAGAAACAAATTGCAAAGCACACTGTTCTAGGACCTCCAAGATTGCATCTGCTGGTTTTCCGGCAAGTATAACGTATCGCTGTACGGTCCAACCAACTAGTCAATCTTCATGCGTGCAGAGCCCTACTGCAAGCCCCAACATTGATCCAGCAGCTGCTGGGTGTGCCAGGCCTGCTCCGATGCACATTTTTTCCCCTTTACCCATGCAGATGGGCATGGGCAGGATTGGGAAGGAAGCAATTGCTGCTTATTTGAAGCCTCTCCTGGGAATGGAAACCAGAAAACCTGCCTTCCTAGATGCAACTGGTAATTAAGACTCTCGAACCTAGCTGCGGCCATGCACAGTCGAGTGATTTAACCATGCACTTGGCCACACAGTCACACGTGCTTACCCACTGCTACCCATTTGTTCACTCACCCACAGTTATGAACACTGTGACTATAATGGATTTACTCACATAGCAAACTGATTGTTTAAAGATACACAGTCACACAATTGACACCAACAGCGTAAAACTTAGTGATGACTACTTAGGGACAATTTATAAAGTAGCAATTCAAGGCCAACTACTTCCTTCTATACTGGGGGCACCAGTGTATGACCACTTACAATTCTTTGGGAAGCCCTGTGTCAGTCTCGGGGAGTAGAAGATCTGAAACCGGGGGAACTGTTGTTGCACAAGTCCACTGAGTAGAAGGTGATCGAGGAGGAGGGTAGGGAAAGGGGATCGAGGTGGGGAGGGAGAAGAGGAAGGAGAGGAGGGGAGAGAGGAGAAGGAGGAGAGGAAGGAGAGGAGGGGAGAGAGGAGAGGGAGGAGAGGAAGGAGAGGAAGGAGAGGAGGGGAGAGAGGAGAGGTAGGGGAGGATGGGAGGAAGGAGGAGAAGCATAAGGAGGGGAGGGAGGTAGTGAAGGCGGAGGATAGCAGGGAAACGGGTCATGGATAGCTCAGAACAGTAACTATGATTCCATTCTGTTGATGGTGTAGATGCAAATTTGACTTCTGGAAATGCCACCTGCAGCATCTTTACCAAATATGGTCTGTTTATTTAGTACCTATAGATCTCAGGATAAACTATTATGATGTCTGAACTGCAACAAACGTTGTAGGTCAGTTGTTTTGGTCTTGTAGTGCATGCCTCAGATATCTAGCCCACTAGGCCAGCAATAGTACAGTGTAGTCAAAACATGTCAGGCCCTGACATGTTTTGACTACACTATTGCTGGCCTAGTGGGTTAGATATCTGAGGCATGCACTACAAGACCAAAACAACTGACCTACAACGTTTGTTGCAGTTCAGACATCATAATTATGTAGTTTATCCTGAGCAATCCCCAACATTGGGCTATTCCATTAAATAAGGCTACACCCCCCATTGACGAGTAACTAATTTGTCCTACGGGGATTCGCCGAGCTTCCGTATTCTGTTGTAAATCTCCGTAAATTTTCTGTAATTTTCCGCATATTTCCGTATACTAACGTCTGTCGCACGGTGTAGAAGGCGCATTTTCTGTCCTGGGGTACGCAAATAGCTAACTCATCAATAGGGGGTGTATCCTTTATTAATGGAATAGCCCATTACGTAGGTAGTGTTCAGGACTGTGTATAAGGCCAGGGGAGTTACGCTAGCAATAGTTGAAAGCCTACACTGTAAACAGTAGTCATCTATGTACACCACGATTGTATCTACTACTACTTGCACAAAACTCCCCATGCAGGTTGCTATGAGATGGTCTCATGATTAATGGCATCATGAATCACATGATTGAGTATCATACTAGCTTCCCCCAAGGGGTTCCCAAGAATCCCAACACTATACCTCACAAAATGAATATGACATCATAGTATAACCGCAACAAGCTACCACAACAGTATTCAGAGAGAGTGGTTTCTGGTTTACATACTGTACACATTCAGTACATGTGTAACATCATCCACTTCTAAGCTACATGACTATATATGGATGCAGAAACTCTATGCATAGCAATAGATTCCTCTGTGACTCTTCATTTCTGCAGATGATATTTCCTTTATGGCATGAGCTATAGATATATCAATTGAGGCTGAAGGTATTAACCATTTCCTCAGTCTTTTCCCCAAGGTACTTGGCTAGATGTTTATTCTCCAAGTAGAATATATGAATGCAAGAGTGAGAAAGGTAATGATATCATGAGGTGCACCACTTAATCTGTATATACAATACCAGCCACTTAAACCCCAGGGGAATCCCCAGGGAAGTCCCCCTGCATGCTAGGGCTATCACCTGAGTAAGGGTTTTCTTTCAACTCCAGGAACTCTTTCTGCAATAGATGAATAAAAGTTAATTGGGCATGCATGCTAACTACGTCTAGACAAATACAGTCTATCAGGAGCACAGTATACTCTCTGATTAGATTTCCACTAGTTTTGAATCTCATTCTGAAAAACTGGCAGCTAACTCAATGATAACCGATAGCGTGTGAATGTACCATGGCCCATAAGGGCTCTACGACATCACTGAAATATTTTGTTCAAGTGCATGATCATCTCTATAGTCACGTTATAGAGTAAGGCTGGCCTTCTTGAATAGTGAACATGTATTAATGTTGGCAACCTTATTTCAGTCAACTGGTGGACTAATTCAATCGGTCAGGCCCTACCCCATATCAAGTAGAGAGCATACGTACATGCCAACTGCCACGGAATGAATAGTCGGTTAACTACATGGACTAGCTACCTATTCTTGCTCTAGAATAGACATACTTTACCTGGGAGATCAGTTTTGAAAGGAGTGGTAGACTTACTCCGTTTCTTGCCATGCTGCTTCTGCCTCCACCTCTTCTTCCTGTTCTCCTCTTTCTTCCATCTCTGCCACCTCCTCCACCCACTCCCTCCCTTCCCCTCCCTCCACCTTTGGAGCCTCTTTCGTCGTTTTGGTTTTGTCAAGACAGCAGCTTCAAAAATTTCTTCCAGTTGCCTACGTGGCCTCTTGCGAGTGAAGAGAGAACTCTCCCCAGGTACAGGTAGAACGTTTTCTGAAGGTATCACGTACTGGTGCTCAACGTCTGTGGTAGCTTCATTAGTGTGGTGCACACTGCCAGGCTCATTCTCACTGGTACTGGTACCCAGTACAACACTGGAATGGTCAGCACGGTCAGTGATGCTCAATATGTGCAAGTTTGAGACCCCTTCAACATCAGTGACGTGTAAGACTGGGATTTTGCCCTGATCAGTGGTGTGTGAGGCAGGGGTCTCTCCGTGATCAGTGGCAGAGGCTCGGATCTCTCCCTGATCAGTGGCATGACAGGCCGGGATCTCTCCATGATCAGTGGTGTGTGAGACTGGGATCTCTCCCTGATCAGTAGTGCGTGAGGCCATGATCTCATCCTCACATGAGGATGAGATCTTAGCAATGTGTGACCTTTCAACATCAGTGTTGCTCAGTTCGTGTGAGCTCATAATCTCTGTAGGCTGAGTGTCAATTTTTGCTCTTTTTGGAGCAGGAACAGAATCACGATTGCTGGATGTATCAGGTGAATCTTTGAGCACTGGAGACTTGTCAGGTAGCGTGTCATGATGAGGGAGATCACACTGATCATGACCTGCTCGTCTCTTACGCCCTCTCTTCCGTACATGTTGGTTTGTGGCGTGCCATTTTGGCGGTCTTGGTGCAAGTCTGATCAGTTTATCATGCTGGACAGGAATAGTTGATGCGGGAAAGAGGTTGTAGATTGGTGTGCCTGAGTATAAACAAATGCAAATATTGGTTGTCACAAAATCCATATAAGGAATGTTACATGCAATATCTTCTTCCTTCTATTGAAATGCAACCTCAACAGTGTAATCAGCGTATTCATACTTCCTGTCCCCAAGCAGAGTCAGCAACACTTTGTTATGTTAACCTTATAGGCAAGACAAGTCAGCAAATACTGTTATATGTTTGCTATCTGCATACCTTGTCAGACTCAGCAGTTAACTACGTATATAGAATACAAATGCTCTCTATACCTGTCACTTGGTAGTAGTTGTTGCTGATGCCCACAGGAATGAAAAGGGCACAATCTTGAAGCAGAAAAATCACCATCTTGTCCCCAACTCTGGAGGAACAAAATGTAAGTTACCAGTGCTTGTTTGTGTGACTATACCGTGCCTATGTGAACTGTGCCGCAATACTTTACAAAGCCAATGGATGCATGTAATAAATTTCATTCCCAGGCTTCTCCCCAGCCTTGTTCCCAGGCCTGCGCCATTTTGGGTAGCAACTGAAATAAACAGTGCAGGCCTGGAACCGAGGCCACAGTGTAGCTAGGAGACAAGAATCTGGGGAGGAGCTGGGGAACAAGGCCACATGTACTTACATTAACTGTGTGACAATTGTCCTTGTATGGAGACTTGTAAGTGTCCAGTGCATTCCTAAAGCATTCCCACAAACCATGCAGTTGTCAATGTGCACTTAGTCATAGTTCAATGCTCCATGGAAACTGTTCACGGTCACATGGCACACCACAGCATAGCTGAATAGCCATGCACTGTACACCAGGAACTTAAGTGCACATGACTGATGTCCTGTACCTAACCCTTGTCCACTACTGCTGAGGCTCAGTCGAGGGTAAACAAGAGATGGAAACAACTCCAAGCCTACGTATAAACTGCATTCAGTTGGTTAGAGTCATTGTTTAACGCTATTTAGTAGAATCATACTGCAATCCTATTGGTCACTGTAGTGCTTATTCCCATGGAATAATTCCACGGCTGAACATGACTTTTTCAAGACAACAACAATAATGTGTGTTGTCTAAAAACAAACTTGACATGTGGACATGTAATTACCTACTGTAGCTAGGTAAGTACACAGTAATTGCACAACAATCGCTGTATATGTATGATAGCTACTATAATTATGCATTCATTGCTGAAGTTCTGAATATAATAAAACAATTATTGCACGCTTCTGTGTTGGATATCAGATTTATTACTACCCTTGGAATGCAATATTCCACTCGGCCTTCGGCCTCGGGGAATATTGCATTCCTCGGGTAGTAATAAATCTTGATATCCAACACAGTAGTGTGCAATAATTGTTTAATATCGTCAAAATCAGCATTATAATTGCATATACTCTTAAAGGTCAAAATTTAGCTCTATAGTTAATAGCTCTGGAACATGCTGAAATTATTGTACAGTGCTACACGTTATCACAACCCTATAATACAAGATCTTTAATCAGAGTATCAGGTACATGTAAGTAATCATCTATAGCAGCTGTACACATTAGAGCATAGTACAATACGATCTCATCAGAATTTATTGAATTAGGTAGTGCTTGTACACTGTAATTTCCAAGAGCATGTTGATAGGTAGCAATCTCGTTCTACATGTCCTGCCTAGCCTCGTCCCCAGACCTTCCGCCCAGATTTTTTTCTCGCAGCCGTGGAGAAAAATCGGCACGGCTGCGAGATAAAATCTGGGCGGAGGTCTGGGAACGAGGCTGGTCCTACCTCTGATGCAGTGTCTTGAATTCACTGCTGTTTAGAAAGTGAGTTGTAGCACTGCTCTTCAAAAGCCGGGCCCCTCCGCTCCCAACTTTCTACATGTAGAAAACAATGATCACTTGAGAGAACTAACAGCTAGCCTTATACCTGGTCATGTGAAACAGAGAAGTGCCTGACGTAGGTATATGAGACCCAAGTGTGTTACACATGTACCTTCAATCTGTCACATGCAAGAATCTATATACTTGCAGATGAAGTTCAGCTTATACTATAGCCTCCTTCCCAGGCTCCTCCCCAGCAGCATACTGCGACAAAAAGCTGGGGAGGAGCCTGGGAAGGAGGCTACTTATACTATTCATAATAGCTACATGAATATATGTGCTGATCTCAACTGATTGGATTGAACTGTGCTTGATTAATATTGATGAACTGAGCAGATGTTGGACACTGGGATCTACCACCAACACTATGCTTAGCATGTAGCATGTCTCAGAACCATGCGGCCTTATCTGCTGTGTAAACTTTCTTATCTAAAGGAAGTTCAACCAGATGTCTTGGTCAACTGACCTAACCACAGTGTACTTTAAGCTGTAAAATCGGTATTCGCCAAATCGGAGATGCTGCTAAAATCAGTACCCGCCAAGCCAATCGGAGACTTGTAGCTATGTATACACTTTTCTCAGACACTAGAGAGATCTTCTCTTCCTTAGAGGACCCAAGTTGTCAACTGTGTGCATGCTAAACCAAACAATTTTTGCAGTGAGAAATCTGATGCTGCCATACTGACAATGCAAACTTAAACATGTAGGTAGCTACACTGGTATTCCCTAATAAGGAAATGTACAATCACAATGATCATATATCTTTTAACGTTGCTGCCCAAACCTTGATGCATGGTATGATCAAACATGGTGAAATGTTGAAACAACAATCCCTTCATGGGTTATCATAAACAATACCTCAGTGACTTTGCCAATGATGTCACTCATTGACAACGCTCGGACTGGATCACCAAAGGTATCGTTCTTGGAGTCAAATATGCCCTGTCTTTTAGAAGCGACCAGGGTGGTTGTGCACATTCTGCGATATGATTCTGTATCATCATTGTTAAGGAGATCGCATGAGGATGCAAGTTTGTCAACTGCTTTCAGGAGGGAGGAGTAGTAGCCATACAAGTGAGACAGGATGGTGCGTATCGTGAAGGGTCCTATAGCAGAGGGAACACAGGTGTGTATAACCGTAAGCTAGTACTGTTCCATGGCTGTGATCAGGGAAGGAGTTATGGAGTTTGATCACAGAATGCTATATTACAGAGCAGTGTTCATGCACCAAAAAACGCAGTCTGCATGCTACAAGTCATTTACCTTCCATATCTAGTAGTAGTATCCGAGTTCGGATCCGACGTATACGTAATTAATGTGCGTCATACCGATGAAAAGTGACGCAATCGCACACCGCATAATTATAATATACATGTACAATATTCATGATACATGCACAAAACAACAATGATAAATTTTATTGTCGGCATTTTTGCGAGGGCCGAGCCATCAAGCTGTCGTCGACACTGTCGTAGCTGTATTAAAGTCGTTGCGTAGTATACAGTGAGTGACCTTACCTGGCTGGAATTACCTGGCGTAAATTGCTGCTGGAATTAATTGGAAGGCAAGCGTAACTACTGTCTATCTACGTTGGGTGTGGCTATCTGCCGTACTTGGCCCTGTGCCAGCCCTACGGCCTATTCCCGTTTGTGTATGTGAGTAACTACGTAAGTAGGATGGTGAGATAGCTAGATAGATGGAGAATTTATTTAAGCAGGAATGTCCCATCAGCTATGAAAAGCTGGTCTGGCACCTCTGCTAATCGGTATACTTCTCATCCGGTTTATACCCATTTCCATTTTGTCTAATCCCATTTCGTCTAATCCCATTTCGTCTAATCCCATTTCGTCTAACAAAAGGTGCAGGTGTCCCATTTCGTCTAATTTTTTTTTTTTTTGCAAATAATGGTACACCTTCTCTTTGATTATCCTATAAAGTCCTCTGACTGGTCACTTGAACGTTTGGTTACCAAGAGGTTCTTTGAGCGGAATGTAAAGCATCTTTGTCCTGTCCCGTTGTCTGTCAATGGTATCAAAGGTTAGGGTTGGTTGTACCAAGACATGGCCCGATGGCATGTTCCCTGTTCGCATGTGGAACGTGTATGCCCAGGAAGGTCCACGCAGAAGGATGGCATTCGAAAGTGCGGAAACTGGCAGGAAAAGCTCATCCAAACATTTACGAAGCAGTCACTTTGTTCCAGTCCGAGCAAGCCGCCACTGAAGTCAGCATCATGCAGTTGGCAGCAGGAGGACTGCCAGTACGCAGGAGGAGGAAGTATAGAAACTATGAGAAGAGACTAATGACTATTCGGGAGAAGTATGAAGCAGGAGACTACAGCCTGAGTGAACTAGTCAAGGCTTGCAGTCATTGGGTGTCCTTGTAATGTTTTTTTGTTGTTGCTGTTTTCTTTGTTGTTATAGCTGTTTGTTATGTACTTCTGTCATGTTGTTATAACTGTCACGTAGTTACAAAAATAGTTTTAGACGAAATGGGACACTTGCACACTTTGTTAGACAAAATGGCATGACACCTTCTCATCCTCACACAGGTTAATCTGAGGTATAGGTATAGAGCGGCTACGTTTGATGTCACTGGCCGTAAAACAGCCGAAATGCCCTCCGTTTTATTCCTCATAAGACTGCATGCATGGCAAGAAAGTAGCTAGTAATTTCTACAGTGATCTTAGAAACGCAAGCAGCTCGGAACTTACAAAGTACTACTGCGTCAACTGTTGCTGTAGCGCAGTTAAAAAGCTGATTAGATCGAGCAGCTACGCGACCTGGAGTACAAGTGACACAGTAGTTTCTGTTCAGCTGCCATTGATTTCCACGTTCTTTGCCATGGGGAAGTACTCAGTCACGTGGTTTTGTAACGTCAATGCAGCTGCTCTATTGTCTGGCAAAGCCAGCCAGCCTAGACAGGCTCATTTATTAAGAATATTTAGGCAAAGCAGAGCAAGATTAATGAGGAAAGTAAGTAAGAGAGGGGATTTCTGGACACGCCCCCAGTTTTCGCTCTATAGGAACAGTTTTTGCTAACAACTGTACAGCAAGTTCGAAGGTAGGACATGCATGCACACTTACCAGAATTGCTAAAGGAGCAAATGCGAGGGTCATGAAGTGCTATGACCATCATTTGTCGTATAGTTTGTACAAGATTTATGTACTGGATACTGTAATAGCAGGAAATTTCATATGGTTCAAATGTTTGTATATTTTGCATGAAAGTATTTCCAACCTTTGAACGGTTTTTCAGACCCCAGTGGACACATCTGCATCTGTTAAACCTGCGACAATAACGATGCTATGAGAAGTGCAACACATGTCAGTAAGCCAAGTTCACTGAGCAGCAGTAGCAATCTGTGAGTAGCCGGCTATTCCTCATTGCACGGCAACCGGGCGGCTATTCATCATTTTTCGAAATTACATGCAGGCAGGATAGTCTCACCATAGTGCCTTGCATGAGCTGATTTTATGTGTACTCTTCCTGAATACTGGCGGCAATGCACATGATCTTGATCATAACGTACATATAACCATTACTCAACTAGAAATATGGTCTGTCTGCATGGAATCTATCTATACTCTGCATGTGTGTGGGGTGAATGTGTATACGTAGCTCAGGTATGGCTAGGATAAATATTACTACATGGGTATGCATGTATCCTGGGTCTCTGGACAGAGAGGGCTGGCTTCATCGTCCATCTACAGAAGGGTTCATGTTCATTCAGTGCTTGATTTTAAAACTCATCGATTCTGAAACTGACTAAATTTCTGCAGGTACGCTATGACTGAGTTACCACCAAAAGAGGAACCTCTTCTGTTGAAGACAGGCAGCAGCAAGTTTACAAGTGTTCAAAAAGATGGAGCATGCACTGGAGAAGTTGCTGACTCAAAGTTTACTACTGCATCAGCCAACACCTTGAAATTAGAGCCAGACAGGAGTGGTGACACCAGCCCAGAGCATCAACTAAGAGATGTACTGTTGTCAGAGTTCTCAATGCATCACTCCAGTGGTGTGGGACTATTTTTCCCACCCAAGGTAGTAGAGCTAGGTATCAACACACCTGGATCAGAACAAGGCAGAGAGGTCAACCTGTACACGGACTTAGAGTTAGCAGAGTCGAAGCTAGTTTTGATTGAGGGAGTGCCTGGAGCTGGGAAGAGTGTCTTAACTCAGAGGTTAGCACACGACCATGCCTCAGCGAAAGCATTACAAAACTATTCATTAGTTGTTTTTATCTCTCTAAGGAACGTACAACCTGTGGAAAGTTTGAGATCTCTTGAAGATCTAGCTTGCTCATTAAACTTACCTGGTGACCTAATACCCCAATTTGGACCAATTTTGTCTGCTGCAGGTAAAAGGGTTTTAATAGTTCTAGATGGCTTTGATGAATTTCCTAGTGGGAATCAGTCTATCATTTCCAGCTTACTTAGCCGAAAGGTCTTCTCACTAGCTACTGTGGTGGTCACAACTCGACCTTCAGCACTGAAATCGTTGTATCAGGTAGCTGATGGCAGAGTGGATCGTCACCTTGTGGTTGTTGGGTTCAGTTCCCATACGGTGTACCAGTACTTCTCATCATTGAAGCATGCCTTCAAGGATAGAATTCTTGAGTATCTGGAGGATTTTGATGCTGGTTGTGAGCTCTGCAGTCTGCCTGTTAACTGTAGCATTTTGTGGGAGTTGTGCGAAACTGCGCACAGCCTGCCAAAGAGCCAGACAGAACTGGTTGGCATGTTCATGCTTGGACTGGTAAATAGAGAGCTAGACAGAAGTGGATCAGTCAAAATTGGTGCGCTTGACAGCCTTGACCCAGATTTGCTAGAAAAGCTTGCAATTGCCTGCCGCCTTGCCTATGCAGGATTGACTCGCGGGCGCTACGCTGCATCCATTGAGGACGTTTCAAACTTCTGCTCCTCTTTTTGCCTTAGTGAGTCCATTGGAGGAATTAGTGACATCAACGTGTTGGGTTTGTTGGAGGCCTCTGTTGTGCGACAAAGTGATGGCTGTGTATATCCCAGTTACAAATTCATCCATCCTGTCATTGAGGAATACATGGGATCGCTTGCCGTCCAGCGCCTTCCACTGCTCAACCAGCTTCATGCTTTGGGAACCAACAGTCTTTACTTTGAGCAGCATCACAAGCACCTCATCGAGTTTCAGTTTGGACGGTCTACAGTGAACCCTTCAACTACCCTGCCCATTTCCTCTCTGCTCGAACTCTTTGTACATGAGCTGAAGCTTGAGGGCAGTGGTGGATCTCCTAACATGGATGCCGTACTTTTCCTGTTGAAGTGCATCTCTGAAGCTCAGGACAGCTCGCTTTGGCGCCGGCTGGCGTCCAAGCATCCTCAACTGCTGAAAGTGCCTCTTGATGAGCGTCAATTTGGCCACTTGGAAATGATGGCTATTTCACTGATGGTTGCAAATTCTGGCATCCCAAAGTGGGAGATCCAAGTGGCTGAAAGTAAGAAACACATTGCCGAACATCTCAAATCAAACATTGAGAAGAAGAGGCCCAACACAGTGTCTGTCATTACAGACAAAGTTGGTATCCACAAAGTTGGGATGCTTACACCTTCCACTTCAACTTCCCCCAAAGCTGCTAAAAGCATCGAGAACCTACCCTCTCATTTTTCTTCACTTTATTGCAAGGTTATCCGAGATACCATCCACAGAGTGCTCCAGCTCTATTCCCCAGTCCAGATCCAGAGTGACTGTAGTGAAACAGCATATGTCTCGTTTGTGGGGTGTGGCTGCCTCCAGGAAGTGATCGAGACGTCTGTCAGTATTCGGCCAATTTCTGCACTGCACTTGGTGCCTCTGACTCAGAAGGCCAGGGCTCGTAAAGGAAGATGGAAGACGAGCGCGACTGAGGAAGCGCACTACATGGATGCTCACGGGATGAAATCACTCGAGATGATACTCATGTCTACTCCGTACCCTCAGAGTACCAACTTTGTTGTTCAGGGCACCAAAGAAGAAGTCTGCATTCAGCTGTCAGGTGACTTTGAACCTTCCTGCATGGACGGTGAAATAGCTAAAGACCTTGAGACCTCCATCCAGGATGAAGAGAGTGAGGTATCCTGCATACAAGAACAAAATCGATCTTTGGAAAAGTCCGAATTAGTGTGTCATCCTTTGCTGTTGCCACACCAGGAAGGTCTGGAGGGTGCGTTTGCAGCAGATCCAACCCAGGAACTCATACACGGGGAGAGGAGGGCTGGTGAGATAGTGGTGGAGCACGTTGCAGCATCAACAGCTTTGACTGCGTCATTCCACATGCAGTCTTCACACCAACAACTTCAAACAGAACAAGTTGTAGCTCAGGCTGAGACAAAGAAGCCGGCAACTTGGAGACCAGGAACTGTGATTTTCACGAGTATTCCACGGGTGTTGTCTTCTGACAAGAACTATTCCCTTCCAGATCAAACTCGGCTTCTTCGCAAGGGAGGAAATGGAGAGATATCGGTGGGAGAATATGGTGGTGTTACTTTTGCAATTAAGAAAACAACTTACAGAGCTCGGGAGTTCTCCATTCTGACAAAGCTCTCTCACAAGAATGTTGTTCCACTTTTGGCAATGATGACTGGCGAACAGCACACTTTGCACAGACGTAGGTACTTCTGCTACTACTTTATGCCCAAGCTGACCGGAGACATAGCCAGGATGGTGACTGATCACAGGGAGCTTACAATTGTGGAACTCAGGAAGAAATATGCGGACAGCCCGAGGGAACTTGGTTTGGTGGTCGGCAATCTGAAGTACTTATTAGCGGAGGTGCTTAGAGGGCTGTGTTACCTACACTCGCTGCACATTGTGCACCGTGATATTAAAGGAAGCAATACACTCGTCAAACTCTATTGCTCGTGTGCAAATCCCCTTTTATGTTTGTGTGCCGACAAATTCAGTGTGCTCATCACGGACTTTGACGCAGCTGTGGAACTGGACCGGAATGGCCACCTACCTCCTTCTTCATTTTCTGATGCATCGAAGAACGTCTATCACATTGCTCCTGTAGGAACCTCGGGGTTCAGGGCTCCAGAAGGCTCGTTTGTCACTATTTCCAGTCACTTAGATGCTGCTGTACCCGAGCTCTCGACTAGTGCTGACATTTGGTCCTTTGGACAGCTTGTCTTGAGGATGCTGATTGGTGTGAATGGCCCATCGTCCCAAAAGGAGGCAAGTTTTACGTGTAGCTATAACCAGAACTAGGTCACACTTCATCCGATGCAGTCGTTGACAATCTACTTCTTGTTCTCTGTAGATGGCACTGCTCCTACTTCACTACTTTCAGCAGGAGGGTATGAGGGAGGGAAGCAGCAGAGGAAATATGATGGAAATCACTACGTCCTGTGTTGAAGACATTCTCCAAGTAATAGATCATGTTGCCTACCATCGATTGACAGTTTATACTTACCCTTTACTGTATGAAACACCTCCTCCCTTCTCCCTCCTCCCTCCTCTCCCCCACCCTGCCCAATGTTCTCGAGCATTAATATTCATGGTCTGATTGGTGCATAGTAAAGTACGAAGGTCACACGCACCACTAATCTAGTCCCACCCCACTTCTGTTTGTCACACATACACACGTACACACAGACGCACACTAAAAATCTTAATTCAGTGATTATAGTGTAGTCATGCAGTACTACATAGTTCAATAATAACAATGTATGTTTGGTTTGTCTCCCTATAGCTCCCTCAACTTAGAAAGGAGGTCCAATGGCTGCGGAATGCCGATGACCTAGTGCGATCTTGTTTAAGAATTAATCCAGCTGAGCGTGCGTCGGCAGTGGATCTATTACGTCATCCATTCTTGCTCTGAAGATCTCATCGGCAGTAGAGTGGGCGTAGGTGAATCAAGAATACACCTTGATACAGACGGTATAACAACATGTTCCTATCAATAGAGAAGCTTTTATTGTATCAGGAGCGGTGGAAGCAATTTTGTGAGTGGTCTGGTCAATGGGGTAGGATCGAGAGTGCGCACGTGAAGCAAGCACACAATTTACTCATGACATGTATAGATTACTGACTGTTGACTGCATGTGTCAAGTGAGATTGTTCCATGCCATTTCACGGCTACAGAGGGTGAAATGTTCTTTAGCCCTGGTTTCTATGCCTATAGTCAGAAAACAAAAAAGTGGTCGGCCCAAGTCAGACCAACTGCACCAGTTCCACCGGCCCTGTGTGTTATTGTATGATAGCCTGTATTGTGCATGGGTCAAAGGTGAACCATGTGATTGTGTATACAGGTGCTGACTCTGCTGCCGGATGCGAGGGAGCCCGGCCCTTCCCACTTATCTACTACACCTGGCACAACAACCACTACCCTGCTGTTCCACACCACACCCATGCTGGTCAGCAATCACTACCCTGCTGCTCCACACCACACCCATGCTGGTCAGCAATCACTACCCTGCTGCTCCACACCACACCCATGCTGGTCAGCAATCACTACCCTGCTGCTCCACACCACACCCATGCTGGTCAATAATCACTACCCTGCTGCTCCACACCACACCCATGCTGGTCAGCAATCACTACCCTGCTGCTCCACACCACACCCATGCTGGTCAGCAATAACTACCCTGCTGCTCCACACCACACCCATGCTGGTCAGCAATCACTACCCTGCTGCTCCACACCACACAACAACCACTATACCCTGCTGCTCCACACCACACTCATGCTGGTCAATAACCACTACCCTGCTGCTCCACACCACACCCATGCTGGTCAGCAATAACTACCCTGCTGCTCCACACCACACTCATGCTGGTCAATAACCACTACCCTGCTGCTCCACACCACACCCATGCTGGTCAACAACCACTATACCCTGCTGCTCCACACCACACTCATGCTGGTCAATAACCACTACCCTGCTGCTCCACACCACACCCATGCTGGTCAACAACCACTACCCTGCTGCTCCACACCACACTCATGCTGGTCAGCAATCACGACCCTGCTGCTCCACACCACACCCATGCTGGTCAGCAATCACTACCCTGCTGCTCCACACCACACTCATACTGGTCAGCAATCACTACCCTGCTGCTCCACACCACACCCATGCTGGTCAAGGTTGTAGAACCAGATGACGCAAAACATGATTGGAGAAAGAAACTTGCACATTAATTTTGGTTGAGGATGTAATGGCTCTGTTTGCCCCACCTCCAATTCCTCCTTTCCACGGCTCTATTTTGAGCTCAATCACAACTTCATTGACATTCAGTTTGGACAGTCTTCAGTGAACCCTTCAGCCATCCTGGCCATTTGTATAGCTACATGCCCATGAGCTGATTGTAGTGGATCTCCAAGCTATGTATGCTAAACTCCCTTGGTGACCATCGCTCACTATATTTATGGCTAACTTCCAGCCGGGAATCCTCAACTAGCTAGCTACTAAAAGTGTCTCTCGATGGGCATCAGTTTGGTCACTTGGAAATGATGACTATGGTTGCAAATTCAGGCATTAAAGTGGTGCTCAAAATGAGAAACACATTGCTGAAAGCTTCCAATTTACATACGAAGAGAAAGAGGGCCATTGTATGGAGTCTGTCAGTTTTTGTGTCTACTTACGCTCACTATACAGCTTCCACTACAACGTCTATAGAGCTGTTGAAGATGAAAAACCTATTCTGTTTTTCTTACTCGTACTGCCAAGATACAGCGTTCACAAGAGTCAACTGCAACAGTCTCCCAATATCAACTGGAATGAAACAGCTCATTTTAGAGCATGTGGATATTTTGCCTCAAATCCAACCCAGGAGCCCATACTTGGAGAGAAGGGCTGGTGAGAGGTTATATATAGCCTTGGAGTTCTTTCCCACAGTGGTGGGTGCCGGTCCTTAATTGAATTCCTTGCAGCTGTTCTTGGTTTTGTCTGCAACAGCTCCATTGGCTCTGAAAGAAGGTTCAATGGCTGAGTATAGCCTCGTACCCAGGCTCTGTAGGGTACGAGGCTATGGCTGAGTAGTGTTGATGGCCCTATGGAACAAGTTCATCCAACTTCATGCTCCGACAGTGAAAAATCTCATTTGCCATTCATGCAGTGCAGATGAATCGTGCGTAATCCACGAGTATATACGACTGGAGATCAAGAAGTTATGCATCTATGTGTATTACCTTCTGTGCATGCAGGAAGCACTACAATGTGAGGAACTCTCGCACTTTGCTCACATGCAACAGTGAGTGAAATGTCATAATTATTGTGACCTCATGCAGTAGAAGAAATGTAACTGGACGATGAAATGCTGACTATAGCTGTATGATGTATAGTACAAAAAGGGTAACAAAAGAAACCGGGTTCTACAGCGCTTTCAGATGTCAGCACTGCAAGCTGCTTGACATCTATATTTCAGGAAGTCACCAATTGCAGCTGCTGCATGATACAAGGGAGTCTGCAACATCCTCCAGCTAAAAGGCAGTTTCTGCAGTGCTCTAGCTACAGAATGCTATTTGAAAGTTTGTGGATCACCAACACAGCCAGTTCCACTTATTTTGTGGTAGTCATCCACTGTATAGCTCCAATAGCGTTACGTTGTCAGCAATGGCGGTATACAGATCCCTGCAGTCACAGCAGATTACATTACACAAGCCGTCTTACGTCTTGCACCTTCCCAAGTCCAGTTCACATGCACACAACATGCCCTCTGCAAGCACTCGGCTCAGTTAGCTTCTATCTTGAACCTGAAAGTACGTCTTCGTGCACATGCAAAGTTTGGTTCTCAATCTGCAAACTACGACAACTATATGGCGTTGTAGGAGGTTCTGTGTGAACTGTGAATCCACTTTAATTTATTTGTACACAAGCAAGAGAAATTATGTTACCAAAAATCTGTGGTGTTCCCCAAAAAGGCCTGGGAATGAGGCCATGCACCTATATGTATGAATGCATCAGATGTGCACTGTGTACCCAAGTACAGTACATGTGGCCAGGAAACTAAAGCTAGTAGGCTACTGTACTTATAGTCTTGTTCCTGATGTTAACAATGTGGATATTGGTACGGCATGCAGGAAGTACATACTTTAGGTACCGGAAATGTGCGCATCTAGAACCGGCCCTGGCCCTAATATACCCTAAGCCATTGCCCTACTTCCTGCCGGACCAATAACCACTTTGGTTAGTTAACCCTTTAAGCCCCATTGACGTCTATAGGCGTCATGTAGACCCTATGCACTTGTAGGGCTTCTCGCCAGTCCAATAAGAGACCAAAAAGTCTTCAGAGGGCCTAGGGACGACTTTAAGGCACGAACTCAAAAATTTGGTCAGATTTCGGCGCGCCTCCCCCACTAAACGTACAAGCGGGGGGGTTTCGAAGGGGGGGCGGCAGCCCCCCCTTCGGCCTGTCATGGGCGTTTTTTGATTTTAATGAGATTCATTGACCCGAGAATTTTTGATTCTAATGATATTCATAGACCCCACCCAGGGCCTCAAGAAAACCTGCAAATTGGTGGTGTAAGGTGTGCCATCAGTCAGATCTGGCCCAAGTTTAGGGAAATGCTGGGCGAAAATCCGGCTGACATCCACCTTTGACCTCCGATTGCTGGCCTTGTGGGGGGTCATGAATATCATTAACGGTATTGCCAGAGGGGTCTCTCCATGTGTGCGGGCCCCACCAAGTTTGGCCGCTGAGGAGCAAATGCTGTGGGAGAGGAGTACCTACGAAAGTGGTGTGCGCTGAATGCATGAAAATGTGTTGTCTTGGTGGGAACAATTCGGTGGTTAAAGGGTTAACCAGTGCTAAACAAACAGAATGCCAACAGTTACATAGAAGTTCCTAATTAGGAAATGGGTGGTAGGAATACAAAATAGATGAACCTCGTGCAGCTATTTGAAAAGAGCCAGATGTTCTAAGATGGAATGTACACATAACCCTCCAATACAACATTCCCACCACCTTCCAAATTGATAGCTTTTCCAAATGGGCGCCGATGGTGCTTTATGAGTCCGTGCACACTGCGATGCGCTCTTGCTCCAGGGACGTCTTCACTGAGCACGTACTTCCCATCTTGCCGTCGGAGGATACGCACTCGGTGAATCGATCCATTATAATATACAGCAAGAAGATAATGTCCTTGGTGCAGTGGGTCATCGTAGACAAGGAAGACTCCGTTACTGGCGCCCAGCTCAGTTTTCAGTCGCTTCTCCGCCTCTTCATGGCTTATCTCTCCGTGGTACCCCTTCCACCCCGTGGGGCCCCCTAAGACGTCCTGCGGCACAACCTCTACACGTCCAGCTGTTTTCTCCACGGCTCCATACCGAGATTGTAGTAATGTCTTATCTTCCTCCTCCTCCTCAGCGAAGCATCTTCTGCACACCTCGAAACAGTTACCCATTGTTCGTGGCAGATCTCGATCGAGGTCACAACGTTCAACACATTGACAAACCTCTAGATCTGTGATGGCTTTGCATTCTCTACGGCGTCGGCTGCTCAGTTAGTTGTGCTACTTACCCCCAAACTTGTCACATGACATGCAGTTGCTATAGCAATTCCCATGGCCGGCCAACTTATCTGACGAGGGGTTCAAAGGTCACGCCTTAGGCATAATAATTTGAAATTGTGAACCCTCCATTCTCACAACCACACTAGTTGTTTACTGTAGTTTCACGTCCTCAGTTGTACTACATACATGCAGTATTGCTGGCCACACCGGTGGCCAGCAAAACGTATATCCCTGGTAGTTACTATGGAGTCAAAAGCACAGTATACCAATCAGGTTGATGAAACAAGAAGAGAGACTTATAGTGTTCACTACATGGGATAATTGAACATGACGTCTTGTCTTGCCAGCTCTAACAACATCGGGTCATCAAAGAACTTGGAAATACTGACATCCTCAGATAATCCCTGTGTGTGTGTGTGTGTGTGTGTGTGTGGATGGGAAGGATGGTACGCAAGGAGCATGTAATCACACTCAAATGATAATTTCCGATGTCACAAGTCCAGGATTCACTAGTTCCAGACTGCCAGAGGCTCACCTTTCTCCTCCGTGTCTTGATCATGAATTCTCTGGCGAGGTGGGGGGCCGGCTGGGGCTCCAGGGGCCGGATCACAATCGACTTGTCCAGAGGATCCCCTGGTACAATCTAGCAGAGGAAACAATGGGCACACACACTGCAAGCAGGAGCAGTAAGGGGGGAGGACTAGAGAATCTACACAGCCTGGAAAGTTATTGTCCAAGCACACATGCAGAGTTCCTTTACTTCAGGAGCCAACCGAGAAGCCCCACCTAGTGAGCTCGCCATGGACCTAGCTCTCTCCTCAAAATACGGTTTTGAGGAGGGAGCCTGGAACCAAAGCTAGCCCACCATTGGGTTCTGCAGTGTAGCATCTTTTCAAGTTGGCAGTGAGTAATTTTTCTAGGCAAGAGTTTGGAACAAATCATGAGCAAATGCTGATTAGGAGCAAGCCACAGGTCGTGAGTCACCAGCTACATGTAGCTTCGAAATGGGACACCAGCTAGCCTGGGAATGAGACACCAGTGAGCCTTGGAATGAGACACAAACTAGCTTGGGAATGGGACACCAGCTGAGCTAGCCCAGGAATAGGACACCAACCAGCCTGGGACAGTATCCCTATATACCTGCCAGTGGTGGAAGACAGAGAGGCAGAAGGCCTGCCCTTGCGTGTGAGTACGGAGGTCCGTCTCAAACCCAAAGGAGTCAATAGCAGGGATGAACGCTTTGATGGAGTAGAGAGGGGAGCCTGGCACCGGAGCGTCCTGTGTCACATGACCCCTGGAAAGGAAGAGGAGAGGACTGTCAATCACAGTGGGATGGGAGTCCATCTGTAAGTATCTACTCCAGTTGAAGGCACACGCTACTCACCTCCTCCTAGCCAGTACAGTGTACACAGAAGAGACGCAATCAGCTGGAGCTTGCACCTCCACATAGAAGTAGGGTTCCATCAATCTGGGAGTAGCCTACAGTATGATGTAATTATGATGTCATCAATAACAACAGGAGGGCCTAGGTCTATGATATGAGTGGTCATAAAGGCAATGTATCATTCTGCTGAGGCAATTGTGATGATGTCATATGACATCACTGTGAGCCATACCATGAGGAAGGCGGAGTAGGCCACACGACGAGCAGTGGGGATGATCTGTCCCCCGCCTCGATGAATGGGCTCATTAGCGATCACCGCATCCAGGATCTTAAACTTCACATTACGAATAGCTGTGTGTGTGCAAGTGTGCGTATAATTGTATGCAATTGTGTGTATAATTGTGTACCATGTATACATGTGTCTCTGTGTGCATCATGTATGGAATGGAGACAGACATTCTTACGTTCGTCACATAGAGGTCCCTCCCTCGTCCCCCACTGGAATCCCTGGACAATGGAGTCCTTCACTGAGCTTAACAGACTCTTGTCCACCTGTGGTGTGTGTGTGTGTGTGTGTGTGTGTGTGTGTGTGTGTGTGTGTGTGTGTGTGTGTGGGTGTGTTGTGAGTGGGTGTGTGTGTGTGTATGTGAGTGTGTGGTGTGTGTGGATGTTTGAGTGGGTGCACAGTGTGTGTGTGTGTGTGTGTGTGTGTGTGTGTGTGGGTGTGTTGTGAGTGGGTGTGTGTGTGTGTATGTGAGTGTGTGGTGTGTGTGGATGTTTGAGTGGGTGCACAGTGTGTGTGTGTGTGTGTGTGTGTGTGTGAGGGTATGCAGTGGTATGGGGTGTGCATGTGGTGTGTGTGTGGGAGTGGAGTGTATACATACATGTATACTAGTTAACATAATTATACATCCCAATAGTTGGGTCCAAGGGCTGCTCAGCGCTCACACCTCAGACGGTAGAGTGTCATCTACGAGGATGTTGGGCCCTGTGTTGTCAGGTCCAAAGGCCCAGATGGACCGAGCTGCCAGCAAGTCCCAGTCGTACTTGCTCTGAAAGAACTCCCCAATCTTCTTCCTGCAAACCAAAAGGTC